>CM076584.1:1701425944-1701637803 GCA_034641835.2 Pinus albicaulis | reverse complement strand
AACCCATAAGGGAGAAAACCATGATTTTATTATTGGTGTGATGCAAAGGAAAGCTCCTACTCGTGATTGCATCTGATTTTATGTAGGCTCCAACCTACAGGAGGCTGCTACCTCAAATTTCTGCAAGATAAAACATGCAAGGAAGCTCCAAATACCACGTGTTTTTTGTAGGCTACCACCCACAGGAGGCTCCTACCTCAACCAGCTCCAACTAAACATCTTATCAAGACACAATTTGAAATTATTCCACAATCCCCTCACACAACATGAAAACAATGTGTTGATTTACTTGGTTATCAACTCTACATACCTTCATCTTTAGTTCTACCTCTTCTCCCATCAAATATACTTCACATCAACTCCATATGTGCATAATTTATCAATCAACTCTCTCACGTTATCCATCTCTCTAACCTCTTTATGCACTCCAAAATGACATCTTTTATAGAGATAATTTGATGGTTGTTTGTATTCAACATAGGAATTGGAAGAGAATAGGCTTGACTCTTTGTCATCCACTCATTATTTTCCACACACTTCATATCTTGAATATTAGACTACAAAATACATAAATAGTCCAATAATAATTTCAACCACATGTAATGATTGAATGGATCAACTTAAGGCCAACATCAAATAACAATGTACATCATTAATGTATCAAAAAAATTCAGCTTAATGCATCTTTTTATTTACATTTGAGTCTTGCCTTTGCCTTAGAGACTTGCCTTTGCATCACGATAATTTAGCTCAATAAAAAATTTATGATTATTACAATTTTTTCAATGTACCAATTTCACTGCCCTTTTCTCTTCTCTAGCTTGTTGATCTTTATACATTTGTTGATCCTGATCTGCTCCTTTGCCATCAATGAAAATATTTCAAATAAAGGTAACTAATTTAACCATTCCAAATGAGAACAAATAGGACAAAATTTGTGAATTACTAGAGTAATTAGTAATTTAGATGTAGTAAGAAGACAATTCAGCACATAAGACAACACATTAGCCAGCACAACACAAAAACATGCAAATTCAACAACTGACTCCTCCAAAGTAGAGCCACCTCTCCATGTAGTTTTCCACCTTGCCTATTACTCTACAGATATCGATTTAATTGTTTAAAATAATTGTAATTATACACTATCAGTTGAGACAATGATTTTGTAAATAGTTTTGTAAATTATTGTATAAATACTTCACATTTTGAAATGTTCTCGGTTGATTGTTGAATATAATTTTCTTTAAGTTATTGTAATTTATTACTTGTTAGACACATCAATAATACAAGGATATTCTTCACAAGATTCATGTGGTGTACGAATTGGTGGTTGTTACTTCTGTTCATGTGCTTATTCATTGTTTTCTTTCATTGTCATATCTTAAAAGCTTAATTACATAACATAAACTCTGACGAATGGGATTTTTTTCTAAAGAGAACCCTATTCTGGATGTATGTAATTAAATTTTTTTTTGGTGAACTCAAATTAAGGAATTTTTAATTCCTTTTTAGTTTCTACTGAACCTTTCATTTCTTCTATTTCATATTCATTTAAAATTCCGCAAGATCCAATTAAATAAACCTAGCTTGCCCTATGAAAATCCTTCAAATATTTATGCAGATCCAGTTAATTTTTAGACTCCATACCCCAATGGAATTATAAGATTTCAATCAACCAAACAACCTAATAAAATCACAAACAAGAAAAAAATTTCCACAGTAATAACTAGCCTAAAATTCACATAACACATTGTCAAATTTTACAGAGAGATCCCTCTGTGAAGCTTGCAGGGCTAGATCCTAGCTTCCAAAGTGGTTTTGATTTTTTCTTCTATTTTAATCTCACAATATTATAAATTATGTAATGATAACAGTACAAAAAAGAAGAATAGCTAATTGTGGTTGAATTCTGTAGAAATAAAATATGGTTTTAGATTTAGAAAAAGAATAGCTATTATATTGGTTTCCTTGGACAATAAAATATGTTTTGCATGAAAAATAAATAGTCATTATTATAGTTTTATTGCAAAAGAAAATATTTTTTTTCATGCAAAAAAATAATAGTTATTATGTTAGTTTTCATGGAAAATAAAATATGTTTTTTATGCAAAAAAATAATTTTAATTATTTTAGCTTTCTTGGAAAATAAATATGTATTTAATGCAATAAAATAATTTTTATTGTGTCAAATTTCTTGGAAAAGAAGATGTATTTGCATGCACAATAAAGGTATCTATTATATTATATTTATTTTGAAAAAGAAAATATAGTTGCATGAATGAATAATAGCTGTTGCATTAGCTTTGTTTTGGAGAACATTCTTTTGGAAACTTGCATGCACACAGATAATATTTTATTTTTTTATGTTTCATTTAAAATATAATGGGAATTTGCGGTTGTTTATTCTTCTAGGAAAATAATATGTGCTTATATGAAAGGAATGACAGTAAATGCGGTATTTTCCTTCGAAGTATTCTCCCTCTTCTTATTTGAAGAGAGGCTAATAGCCATGGAGGTTCTTTAATATTACCGTGTTGTTTGTGGGTTGAAGTAGAATGTAAATATTTTCCCTTCTCATGATACATGTGAAATAGCGATAAGTGAGAATTCCTTGGTAATATTTATGTATTTTACCTTATATATGTGAGTTATGCATGGAAATAACTGTTTCATAACTATACACATGTAAATATACATAGAAATGTTTTTATAATTATGATCTTTTAATCAATGCACGTGCAGTGTTGTTAAAAGGAGCATGTATCATTATCTTGTTTACATTTTATGCATGCACAAAAATAGAAGTATGAAGCATCACTAATAAATATTTATTATTGGTTTGATTAATATTTTATTTAATCATGATATCAAAGTTTTCCCACAAGTAGCAGTTGCAGGTATATGTTATGGCATATGCGAATGATAGATCATGTTTAACATTATTGTAGGTAATGAACTGGTGGTCCATGCATATTTAAGGAAGGTGTACTACAGGATAATCCACTGATGGAAAAATCCAAGCCACAAAGACATAATTTTTTAGTATTTTTGGGTAAATGATACCATGATTATTGTGATAGCTTTTAATCTAGCTTGTGGCTAGTTATGCTAAACTTCAGATGATATTTATTTATAATATTTTTTGAAAAATGGTCAAGGGATTGACTTGCTTTCATCCATTAAGTGAGGATGAAGACCCTCACTAGATTTTTAATAAAATTAAACGTGTATTGTTTTTTCGCTACATGATTTCGAGGGTATATCGATGTTAAATGATTAGTTTTCCTATTGTGTCATTATAATGGTGTTGCTTCCTTACATGAAATTGACACTCACATTACTAAATATATGAATAATTTTCCCATTTAAAATAATCAAGATGATGACATAAAATTACAACACGAAGCTTGTTCTAATATATTGCAACAATGGTTGTTAATGGTTCTATAACATACTATTCCAATTCTAAAGTTACTCTATGTAATGATGAAGATTTTATTTAATGGTCAATAAATGAATATGGAATAAGTAATTCAGAATTTTATATGGTAGTTAAATTATAAAAAAAATTCTAACCCTATGTACATTTACATAAGGGTTACCAGGGGATGTTACAAGTGGTTTTATAGGAAAAGGTTGCATGACTAGTGCCTTTTGGGAACCAATAATTATTAGAAAGGAAGTTGATGTATGATGCTAGTGGGAATCAAATCAGGTATGATTCTAACAAAATCACATAACTATGTATGAATTAGTCTACATTTTACATGAGATGCATGAAACATGTTAATAATTGCATTAAAGACTACTATGTGACATTGTTTTCTTCAAAACTGTGCTCATGAAATTTAAATCTTAATGTAAATAAAAGAAACTAAAAATTGTATTACATTTATGAAAAATCCTGAGCACTCACTAGTGATAGTGAGAGATAAATACCAATCTTTGAATCCATAATATTACAATAATGATGATGTTGCATTTAAAGAACATGTATAAAATTACAATGCACTACTTATAAGGAATGAATGCATGAATGTAAAAGGGTGGGGGTTGTACATGAGGATTAAAATAAAATATCTTAAAATACATTGAAACAAAACCTTTGGATGTTAAAAATTAATAATAAGTCAAGTGGTAAGACTTGAAAGTTGATGCATGCTCATTAGAGCTTCCAAGTCATCAAGATGTTTTTGGAGACAAAGATCCAAATGGAGTCTTAACATGGACAAAAAATATTTCCTTATTGTACATAATTTTAATTTATACATGTCTTAAATAACTATATATAGAGATAAGATTTAGTAGATAATATTTTTAAGGAATGAAAAAATTAGGAAATAAATCATGAGAGATTATATGAGAAAAAAATATTCATAGCAATTAGCAAGTTTTTAGGACAAGAAAAAGTTTAGATTTATGTTAGAAACCATTGGGGTTATTTTAGGATTTAGAAAATTTATGGATAGGAAATATTTTTTCGATAAGGAAAAAGTGAGTCCACCTTCAAAAGCTTGAGTGATTTGTGGATTGATTTATGGATCTAAGAAAATTTATTTATTTTGTATATGTTATTATAGATATCATAATTCTAAGGTGAAAACTAATGACTAACTGAGTGTGAGATCAGTGCAAGAGATGAATTCATACTTCTTTAATTGTTATGTAATTTAATGGAAATTATTTTATAAATGAAATGAATTTTCAGTATGTTCACAAATTTTCTCTGTGTTTATGTGAATGAATAATTGAAGTTTTATGTGTAATCTGGAATCAAGCATACTTTCAAATATTGTTATGGTTTTGAAATTCAATGATATGATATTTAAGTATCACAAGTGAGGGTGCGTAGATTTTTTGTGTATATTTTTTTTGTATTTGTTTTAATCTGGAAACCAAGAACAATATAAAAAGGTGGTTGAAGGTGTATGGGTACCTTGATGTCAATTTTGCATTGACATCCTAAAGGTAGAGAGTGAGAATTTGTAGGAAGAGGTGAATTTTCCTGAATCAAGTGGTATTAAAGTATGAGATACAGAGACAACATGGATAAAAAATTAGTCGAGATTAAGACAATGGTAGTTAAATTGATTTTTCTTTTCCTTCTTTAATTTGTGGATATTTATGATAGGTAGCAACAATTGAGAAGGAGGATGTTGTGATAATTATGACAAATAGCACAAATTCAATGGAGGAGAAAGAGTGACTACATAAACATGAAGAGGAGTGCTCAAAGGTGGTTCTAGAGGAGAATAATAAGAATTCCAAGAGTCTGAGCTTAGAGGAGAAACTTGGTGAGGTATGTGTAGTAGGAAATACGTATTTTAATGGAGAGGTGATTTACGAGTGACAACGGGTAGTAGAAAGCTCACAAAGGAAGAGAAGAAGATGAAGATGACTATGGTAAATCATTTTAATAATTTAGAGGGAACCCATAGACATGCCAAAGTAGTTTTCATAAGGAAATGAGTGATAAGGAATACAAAAGGGAACTCATTGAGATAAAAGCACAGTTGAATGTGCTTAAAAAGTTGATACAACAAAATGAGGAGAGAAAAAATTATGTGTGGAACCTGAGGAAAAACGTTAAATGGAATGATGGAAAATTATTGGCTAAGAATCCAAGACAAAATTTGAGACACAGGTTGAAGGAAGAAATTAAAGCTAATGAGTGTGAGGAGGCAATTTATAGGGGTGAACCTGAGCAAGGAGAAATAATTTAAAAGGATAGTGATGAGGTTGATGGAAAATTGATGCTTGATACAAAAAATTAGCCTCAAAAGCCTTATGTTTTTCCTAATGGCCTTTTTATGGTTTTCATTAAGAAATAAGAAGATAGAGGAAAAAATGGTTCAAATTTTGTTCTTAGTAGATAGGAGGATAAATACTTGAATGGGATGTTAATAAGGAATGATGAGCCAAAGGTAGAGACAACTCTTAGTATTAACATTAATTTTGTGCACGTAGGTGTGGTAGAAGTGATTATCAGTTATCAAACTGACGCAAGTACAATAGAAACTGATGGTGAACAACCTGCAAAATTTGTTCCGCATAAGGATGCAACAAACTCAAAGGAGGAGGAGTTTATTGGCAACATAGAGACAAATCTTGATCAGCATATTAAATTAAAGCATAGAGTTCAAAGAGGATATTTAAAAGCATGGGATTAGGTTGAAAGTATATTTATTTGGTTGTATACTTTTGTTTTTATTGCTTTCTTAACAAAAACAATTCCCTTGGAATGGTGAGCAAAAGCATGGTGAAGAAAATTGTCTTGCAATCGGGAAATCAAGAGTGGAATTATGGTGGAATTTGAGAACTAGGTGAAAATGTACAACATGACAAAGTTGATGATGAGCAGTGGAACTATGTATGGGATCCACGAGGACGTTAGTAAAAACAACTCATGGTTAGGAGACCATGAATTGGTTTTCTACCTTGGGAGTCTGATACAACATCATTATAGCTTCCAAGTCATCAAAATTTTTGTAGAGAAAGCTCCAAACCGAGTATTAACATGGAAACAAAATATTCCCTTATTGTAAATAATTTTAATTTCTATATTTCTTAAGTAACTATAGATAGAGATCATATTTTTAAGAAGAAAATATGCCTTTTAAGGCATGAAAAAATTAGGAAATAAATCATTAGAGGTTGTGGGAGAAAAATCTTGGTAGCAATTAGCAATTTATTAGGATAAGAAAAAATTTAGAAATATTAGAAACTATAGGGATGATTTTAGGATTTACAAAAGATACGGATAAGAAATATTTTGTAAATAAGGAAAATGTCAGTCTACGTTGAAAACCATGAGTGATTTGTGGATTCATTTATTGATCTAAGAACTTGTAGTTAGTTTGTAAATATGTTATTATAAATATTATAAGCCTAAGAGGAAAACTAATGGCCAAAATGAATGTGAGATCACACCAAGAGAGGAATGCATACTTCTATAATTGTATGTAATTGTATGGACATTATTTTATAAGTGAAAGGAATTTTCATTATGTTCACAAATTGTCTTTGTGTGTATATGTGAATGAAGAATTCCAATTTTATGTGTAATCTGGAATTAAGTAGAGATTCAAATCTTGTATATGGTTTTCAGATTAAATGATATTATATTTAATTGTCACAAGTAAGGGTGCATAGACTTTTTTTTGTATGTTTTCTCTATCAGAGGAATAAATAACGAGATCAAATAGTGGTTAAAGTTGTATGGGCACCTTGATGTTTGTTTTACATTGAAATCCCAGAGGTAGAGAGTCTGAATTTGCAGGAAGAGGTTAATTTTCCTGCATCAACTATAATGGCTAACTTATGATTGACTTATGTCATGGATTTTGATTGAATTATAATGGTTAGCATAATTTATTATTTTTACATGACTAACTATGAAACCTATATATATGAATAAATTTTAATTGAAGATTATTACAAATTGTAAACAAAGTGATTGTGGTAGCTTACTTCATGTTATTGGTCTATTCATGAAAATACAATGTAATTTAGGGTTTTTTACCATAATTTCTATCGGAGTTTACACATCAATGATAAATTAGTTTTTATATGAATAAATATTTTCTTAGGATTTTATGCATAATAATATTTTATGCAAGAAATTACAATGATTTCAAAAGTGGATACTTGTTTAGAAATTAATACATATGATTGTAAGTTTTTGAAAGTTACAAATAACATGGATCATGATATATTAGTGTTGTTGAAGTGAATGTTTTAATAGTTCTACCAAATTAATGATAGAATTAGTAGTAATGTGAGCTTTTTGATTACGTTGTTTACTCAAACTATAAGAATTTACAAATTAATGATTTGATGATGTTAGATGGTATTACTTAATGACTATTGATTAGATATATATACGCACATTTAATTCTGAATGAATTAGTGAATATGGGGTTTTTGAAGGTATTATTCCCTTTATTTTTGTTGAAAAACAACTCCATGGAAAGCTTTGTTTTAAGGTTTCTTGGTTGCAGCATCTGGAAGGTTTATCCTTATTTTTTATGTTGAATTTGAACGTCTGAAAGCGGTTTATGAAAAGTAACAGAACTAATAACTTTCTACATTGCTAAAATATTGAGAACATAGATGCATGTGAAAGTGAAATGCATCTTGAATGTATTTGAAAAAGTGTTTTTTTGCATAATAGTATTTTTTATAAGGTATGGTTTTATTAAAAATAGTTGTGACCAATTTTGTTGATGTAATTAATCAAGGGCAGCTTAATGGCAGGATAATAACCCGTGAAAGGTAAAATGTTGCAATGTGATTTGCAGCTACAAACGAGAAAGTATAATGTTATGATATGAAAGATATGCTAATGTTTCTATAAATTAAGTGATGGTTATTATGTGTAAAATTTTAAATTAATACCACTTGTATCATATGATATGTTAGTTATGATTCTCTGTAAATTTACTTTTACAAATTATGGGACCCACATTGAGGGTCAAGTATGAATGAATGATGTACATAAATGTTTCTTTCACTTTAAAGATAATGCTCATATGGTCATTTATGTAAATTAAAATGGGAAAATGCATTAAATATAATGTCACATACCAAAACATTATGTACATTTCTGAAGCCCAAGGAGGGCTATGAGATTATGGTGGTTTCTTTGCCAAATTTCCTATCCCGAGAGATAAAATATTTCAGTAAGGTAAAAGAGTTGGACAATATGGTGAGAGGGGAAAATATTGAGGGAAATTTTTTGATTTTGGATATTGTTTGAGAATGCCTAAAGGGTGAGTATTTTAGCTCTAAATTCCTTGGGAAATGATTTTATCAGAGGAATAGGGAGGATCGTGCTAAGAGGAATCCTATGTTGGACCCAGTGTGGTCACTTCTAGAGAACTGTATGGGATGTGAAATTGGCTTAATCTGGTTTTGGATGCCAATTCCCATTGGTTTTGAGGAGTATTATTTAGCCCACGGTGGTTCTCATAGCATAAAACGTTAACTAATCTGTTAAATGATGTGATTAAAATTAATTCTATATGACTGTGTAATAATTTTAATGTACATATTGATAGGAAAGGAGGCTAGTGCTTAGAAAGGAATTGTTGGAATATTATTTCCTTTATTATGTTACAAATCTTGTGAATGTCCTTATTAGGGACTAAGATAGTATGCACTTGTGGAATCTATTGATTATTTTTATGATTAGAGATCTAGGTTCTCTTTGAGTACTCGTCGAAGTACTCTGATTAAAATATCACCTAACATTGCATAAGTAATTAATGATTTAAAATGTTGTGATTACTATGACTATATTCAATTTGGTTACCATGCATTACAGGGTGATTTCCATGGAGGTTGTGAAACCACCCCAGGTGCTTGCTATAATATTTTCAAAAAAAACTTAGAGAAATTTCCACAACTAAGAAACCACCTATAGTTAAATTTTTTACATAAAGTGACCATGATTTCCAAGAAAAAATGGTAACTAACAATAATTTGGTATAGAGAGTTTGTTTTTATTTTTATAAAAATGAATAATGGCTAAGTGGTTGAAAGTAAAAAATTTGGGTATCTTGTAGCCATAGATGTTTATGGTTATTGATAAACATTATTGATTTTACTTATTGAACACGAAAATCCATCATTTTGAAGGGGAAGGTTTCACTTTTGGTTGTTTAGATTGTTATATCATGAGTAAAAGTTAATGTCGAGAACCATGGGCAATGTTGTCTTTAAGGGGGGAGTATGTAATATCCTTGTCGTAAATACTCTATGAAAAATCACACATTTACAAAGTGAATATATATATATATATATATATATATATATATATATATATATATATATATATATATATATATATATATATATATATATATATATATATATATATATATATATATATATATATATATATATATATATATATATCTCAGGTGTAGAGAGAGAGAATAATTTGAAGCGATTTGTACTTAATAATTAGTTACAAACCAATTTTACATTCGTGAAATGTGAATGAGAATGAAAACAAGATGGTGCTTTCAATATCTCTTCGACATTCATGGATATTATTAAGTTATTACGTAAAATCAAGAAGTAGTTATTAAAATGACCTATAGAAATATCAAATCAAAAAGAACTATGAAATATGTGGGAAGGGATTTTTTCCTTGTTATCTTCCAACTTGCTCTCTTTCTTATGCTTGTCATTTATTCTTGGCCTGTAAATAATATTACTGTTTTTTTACAGTCACAATCAGGGAATTAGTTTCGATGTGATTAAACCCATAGCATTAATTATGATGGCATTGATATGGAAGCTATGTGGTCCAGTCAATAAAGAATTTTCCTTCTAGAAATTTAGAAATTTATCCATGCAGGATACAATTGATTAAGAAGCTTAGAATGGAGTTCAGTCAACTAGATCAATAATACAAGAATTTGAGTTTGTGAACTGTTTTCTAGTTCTCGCATCCAAATCATATTTTATGCACTCAAGGGAGGCGTTATATCTCATAATCAGAGGACCTAGGAGTTGCAACCCCGCACTATTAAAAATTTTAAATAGGAAATTATAGGGCTCAACTCCATACTAGTTTCAACTGAAACTAGTGGTGAGTTCATGAGGACAATGAAGGTTAATGGGAAGGTTTACAATACAAATATCTGGTACCTATCAAGGAGGGGAAACGTACGGTTCCTCAACAAATTTACCATAGTCTAACTACAACAAGAGATAGTAGCTATGTCTTTTGGTTAAAATGAATCGATAATTATTGTAGTATTAATTTAAAAAGAACACGTTGTTTGATAGTAAATCTCATGAAGAGGAATATGTGTCTATTTTTTATAAATATTCTTAAAATATTGTGTATCATGTTTTCTTCTTTTTAGAAAAATTATATGCATTTGCATAGATGGAAAAAGATTGTCCATTTGGTTAGCCTTATTGAAAGGAATAAGTATCTTTATGCACAGAAAAATGTAGCTATTGTGAAACAAAATAAGCATCTTTATGCATAGAAAATAATAGCTATTGTGGAAAGAGAATTTGAATTATCCGCAGTAGTATTCAAAGAACACTGTTACAGATGAAATAGGTAACCTGACCTGAAAACAGGAACTCTAGCCCAAAAAGTGTTAAAAAACATGAAAAAACACCCCAAAAACAAAAAGTGTGTCTTCCAGAACGCACTTGGTTTTTTTTTAAGGTAAAATTTCAACATTTTATAAAATTATGCTAAAAAAAAAATTGTTTGTTGAAAAAATGATTGAAAAAACACCCTCAAAACAAAACTAGTTGATGCTGGAATAAAAAAAAAATATTTGTGTCATAATTTTGACACTTTCTGAAGGGCTTATCATTTTGAACAATTTTCATCCATGTTGTTAAAAATAAAATATCTTGACTTTATACAACCCCAAAATTGTAATTATTGTCAACCATAACCTTAAAGATAAAATTTGGTAGCGCATAAAAACCTTAATGACAAGTTGTAAATCTAAAGTTTTTCAATCTTAAGTGTTCAACATACTTGAACAATGAAATTATGGGGAAATTATAAGACTTAACAATTTAAAAAAATGAACAAGTAAATGAAAAAATTATCATTGAACAGAAACAAGTAAGAGTAATTTTAATTTTAAAGGATAAAAATTTATCTTTTTTCAAATCTTAGCATAAGACAAATTTAAATATAATTTCAACCAAAACCTAAAAATCAAGCATCAAAACAAAGTGTTCCATTTCAATGACGCATATAATTATTAAAACTTTTAAAAGTATCTTATACCAAATGGTAACAATACATAATATCATGGTAATATCATTGCATAATCTAAAAATTCAACATTAGTTTCTATTTTCTATTTTACTTATAATTAAAATATCAACATTGGTACATTGAATATAACATAAATTATTTTTGTAATTTATTGTTGCATTGTCGATATTCTAAAGAAATGAATTCTTCATAATTAAAACATATAATCCAACAAACATAGAAATGTCTCATAACTTCATGAAAAATGAGATGGAAGTCAAAAATTTTATTTCAAGTTACCATGCAAACATAAATTACATAAAAGTGTCTTAGATAGTTATTCAAAATCAGCCATAGGTTCTGGCACACCATCATAATCTACATCTTCAGATGAATGGCTCGATGCAGATGAAGATGATCCATATTCTTCTCTTTCATCAACTAGTGCTCCATCTAAGTCAACATGCATGCCCACCATTTCAGAGTTCAAAAGTCTTGTAGATCTACATCTACATTCTGCAGAGTCCCATTTCAACAGTAATTGTTCTGGTAGCAATTTCTTCAAAATATTTATGGTCTGCAACCGAAGAGTTCCTCTCTTTGTCAAATTGAAGTCATACACAAGTATGTCAACATCCTCCAATTTTAAGACATATGTGCGGTGACGATTTATATTTGTGCCCTTTCTTTTTCTCTTTCTGCCAATTCTTTTTTCCACTACCATCTCTGGCTTGTACACACCATTGAAAGGGTGGGTACTTGTGGCATACCAATGTACATCAACAACTGTAATCTCTTCATTTTCATTAATGACCTATATAACCTTGGCAATCCAAAATGGATAGCCAAGTGGATCTTCATCTGCTAACACTGCTATCATGCAACCCTCTTTAAGACCCTGCACAGAACCCATGTAAAGGTCTTCCATGGCTTCACGTTGTGCACGTGATCTTCTAGAACCAATATAGATTTCTCTTTCCTCTACCTGTGGGGAATTAATAATAGCTTGAGGCTGTTGTTGTTCAACATTGTGTGTTTCTTGATGTTCATGTTCATTTGGCATATTTTGTGGCAAAAAAAAGGAGTCTTCAAAAGCGTATCCCCATTTATTGATCTTGAAATCATATCACTTTGATTACTGAAAAAAGACTCCCACCAAACTGAATCAACAACATCGAAGTATTCATATGTATCTCTAATACATATTTTAATTTCCTCTAGACATTCAGAATAATTTATGTCTCTCTTCTGCCTTCGTGCATTATGGAGTTCGGAAACTGACTGTAATAACAATATCTTTGATGAAAACATTGGACGCTCTAGAATGAACTTCAAAAATGCTAAACCTGATGATGGTCCCCATTCTTCAATAGTTGAATAATTCTTGCCCCATATAAGTGTTATCCCATCAATTTTTTTGATACGAAATTGATGCTGGAAGCTAATGTCGTTAAGTTGTTCAATGCATTTCTCCTCACCATGTGATCCAAAAATAAACCTTCGCATGTCAATAGTTTCTTCCAACACATGAAAAATAGGCTCTGGAATGTACGATTTCTTAATACATTCAATTAATGATGGCAAGCTCCCAACACCTTTCCTCCTCAATGTTACTGAAAAATGACTGAACATTTGATCAATATGATCATGAGTATGCCCAACAAGAAGGAAACCAACCTTTATCTTTTTAAAAATCCCCAATTCAACTAGCATGTTTAGATACCCAAAAAGAACTTGATTTTTGTTCTCACGACTTGTGTTGTCTAATTGTAAATACAAAACTTCAGGAAGAATCCCAGACCAATGAGTAACCACATCATGGATTATAGTTATGGTCAGATTTGCATCATTGTGAATATTTGGAGTTGTGAAGAAAACTATTGGAAACATCTTCTCATTAAATACCATACAACCAACCAAGTGAAACTGAATGAAATTTTCCTCCTGTAATTTTTTTGGCGTGCGGACAAAATGTGGAAGAAGTGTTTTCTTTTGGTCCATACCATAAATTATAAATCCCAGATATTTATTTGGATGATCATAACACTTCTTTCGATGTTTATACAACTTTTTCCTTTCACTTGTTTGCTGATTGCGATGGTCTTTAAGTTCTTTGACAACGGAATCTGTACATAAAATAAAAGAAACATATGAATAAATATATTTTCATAGTTGATAAGTATCAAATTTTAAAAAACAATGTTTTGAACACATACCTCTTTCCACCCCTTGACATTTATCTCTTTTTGCTTTAAGAGAAGCACATGTGCTACAAATCCCCATCCTTGTCTTCTTAGGAATACGAACATTGTTGAATTCAGTTTTCCATATCCTTGTAAAATAATAATATGTAATAAAATTACCAATTCCTTCAACAGCTTCTGCATAATATTTGTATAACATGAATATTTCTCGTCTCAAGAAATTATCTGGAATATGTATTGTGTCTTTATTTGGCATACACTCTCCATGATTTGAAAAGAAGTCTTTCATCCATGTCTTAGCAGTATTTGCAAACGGCCCCACCTCCCGTTTATAACGTGCTTCTGAATAATATGTGGGATCCTTTTCCAATCTATCCTGGATTCTTGACAAATGACAATTACCAATTGAATACAACATTTTGAATGCCTTTCTACAAAGCAATACATTCCCAATATGATAATCATAACCTGCTAGTGTAGATTGCATGCAACCCACTAAATATGAATTTTGCATGCTTTTATTCATTGACATATATGTTTTCCTTTTCTTCAAAGCAAAGTTGAAATCCATATTTTTCAAGCAATCCCTTCGACAACATTCAATTGAAATCAAATGAATGACAAAAATTTTTGTCGTGAGATATTTTGTCCTCGCCCTTGTATAACTGGAATGCTTTGGATTGATATGAAAAGGTCTACTCCTACTCCTAGTTGCAATATTTGCTTGCAACAACTTCATCATTCCATCATCCTTTGTAAAAGTAGTTTCATCACCATTAGGAGGAATATTATCCCCACTATCATCATCCTCAACATAGTTAAGAAATTCATCAATATCATTGCGTGGAAAATTTTCTTTACCATCATCAGTTGAAGAAAACATTTCACAAGAATCATCGGCACTTTTGTAACCCTGACTCAAAAGAAATTCTTCACCATCTTGACCCATGCTTTCAAATTATTCCCTGGGAGGATTCAATTCTTCATCACCATGAGTGTCTTTGAAATGGTCACTTGGAGAAAATGCAATATTCAGATCTGTGCCTCTAAAATTATCATTTTCAAGAAACTCTTCATCCTCCCCTTCCTCAGTGGTGCTCTCATAATCCTTGGGATTAGGCATAAGTGGAAGCTTTGAATTTGTATTCACTAGAATTTCTTCATCCTGCCCCTCCCCTTCCTCGTTAAAGCTCTCATAGTCCTTAGGATTGGGAATAAGTGAATGCCTTGAATCTATATTTATTGGAAATTCTTCATCCCCCCCTTCATCGGTGGTTAAATTATAATCGTTATGATTAGGATGAAGTGAAAATTTTAGCTTTGGAAATTCATCCCCGTCTTCATCAGTGGTGCTGGCATAATCCTTAGGATTAGGAGGAAGTGGATATTTTGATGCTGCAAATTCTTCATTCCCCTCTTCCTCAGTGGTGCTGACATAATCCTTAGGATTAGGACAAAGTGCATATTTTGACTTTGCAAATTCTTCATTCCCCTCTTCATCTGTGGTGCTGACATAATCCTTAGGATTAAGACGAAGTGGAAATTCTGACTTTGGAATTTTTTCATCCTCCTCTTCATCAGTGGTGCTTGCATAATCCTTAGGATTAGGACGGAGTGGAAATTTTGACGCTGTAAATTTTTCATTTCCCTCTTCATCAGTGCTGTTGGCATAATCCTTAGGATTGGGACGAAGTGGATGTTTTGACTCTGAAACATTATCATTCCCCTCTTCATCAGTGGTGCTCGCATAATCCTTACGATTAGGATGAATTTGATATTTTGACTCTAGAAATTTTACATCCCCCTTTTCATCAGTGGTGCTGGCATACTCCTCAGGATTAGGACAGAGTGGATATTTTGACTCTACAGATTCTTCATTCCCCTCTTCATTTTTTGTTCTCGCATAATCCTTAGGATTAAGCTGAAGTGGATATTCTTCATCTCCCTCTTCATCAATGGTGTCCTCATAATCCTTGGGATTAGGACGAAGTGAAACTTTTGACTCTGGAAATTCTTCATCATGCCCTTCATCATTGTTGCTTTCATAATCCTTAGGATTAAGAGTAAGTGGTATAACTGGCGCTCGATTTACAAAAATTTCATTTTGCTGCACCTCATCAATTTTGTTCTCATCATCTTTAGGATAACGACCAAGTCGATTTTTTGACTCTCTATTCATGGTGAATGAACTCCTGTTATATTCATCACTCTGAATAGAGTTGTTGCGTGACGAAGATGTTGATGTTGTAGAAAGAAAAACTTCGCTATCAGAAGAAACCATGCCTTTCAACAAGAATAGGTTGAATGATACAAATTCCTCTCCCACTTACAATATATAGCTTAAAGACTGAAAATTTCCCTCCAAATTTTCCCTCCAAAAAATTTCGCGAAAACATTTCCCTCCAAAATTTCCCCCCAAAAAATTTCGCGAAAAACTCTCCCTCCAAAATTTTCATTTCAAATATTTGGTACAAATATTAGTCAAAAAATGTATTTAACATTTTTTTTAATAAACTGTTTATGTTGAAATATTTTACCGATATTTATATTCAAAATATTCACAAAATATTTCTATCATGGATGCCTTCCAAACTAAAATAATGTTTTTATTTCAATGATTTAACATTGACTAGATGTAAGTATTAACTATAATATTACTATAATACTTACATGCAAATATTAACTATTTTAACTATAATGACTACATGTAAATATTTTAAATTTTAAATTTTAAACTTACGTTATATTCATCTAAAATATATTTCAAAATTTATTAATAAACTGTTGGTCTTCAAATATTTCACCATACTTTCTATTCAAAATATCCACAAAATATTTCTTTCATGCATGTTTTCGAAACTAAAATAATTTTCTTATTTGAATGGTTTAAGATTGACTACATGTAAATATTTACAAAAATAACAACATGTAAATATTAACTATGATAACTAAATGCAAATATTAACTATTTTATCTATAATATTAACTATAATTAACTACATGTAAGTATTTCATATTTTAATTTTTAATCTGAGATTATATTTGAATTATTCAACATTAAGTACATGTAAATATTAAATAAAATATTAACTATGATAACTACATGCAAATATTAAGTATTTTAACTATAGTATGAACTATAATAAACTAAATGTAAATATTTTAAATTTGAAATTTTAATCCCACATTCGTTAAACAGTAAACCAATCAGACAATATTCGCTATTTAAAATGAATGATTGTTTCTATTTATCACATCACATCAAGTTTTCTGGTATTTGTAAGAGCAAATTTCTGGAGCTGTTGCGTTGACATTAGTAACTTTGTGGAGGCATTGCATTGGCATTGGAGGCGTTGTATCGCTATTGGTAATTTTGTGGAGGTGTTGCATTGGCATTGGAGGTATTGCGTTGCTATTCATAATTTTGTGGAGGCGTTGTGTTGGCATTGGTGACAACAACTTTTTGCATTTCAAATGTTAGTTTTCCTTCTATTCTGTCAATTTAAAGACGATTTTAGGGAAAATCTGTTTTTCTATAGTTTTTTTGTGTCCAAAAACTACTTTTTAAAGGTTTTTAGATTCAAAAACCTTAAATTTTTTATATTTTTTTAGTGAAGAAAACGCAAAAAAAAAACTAATTTTTTTAGAGTTTCAAGGACAAAAATTTAAATTTTTTTTTTTTTTTTTAAAGACTTATAGGTTCATCTAGACAGAAAAATCCATAAAACGACCATACACATAAAAAAAATAAAAATAAAAATATTATAACATTTTTTATTTGTTTTTTTTTCTTATCGTAAATATATCGGTGATTTCATTATTATTATTATTATTTCTTTTTTGAATTTTTTTTTTAAATTTTATATTCTATTTTATTTTATTTTTTTAATTTTAAATCTTAGTTTTATTCTTTTTAATTTTAAATCTTTAATTTATTTTATTTTATTTTATTGTTTTGTTATATATATATATATATATATATATATATATATATATATATTGTATTGTGATATAGTTAGTTAGTTAGTTTGTATTTTTTAAAACAAATGTTTTTATTTATTTATTATATTGTTTTTGTTTTTTTTTAAAATTATATAATGTTTAGAAACAATACATAATTGTGATTTAATAAATTGTTTTTTTTTTTTTTTAATATTTGTTATATTTTGACATTTTTAACATTTTTTTTTAAATTATTAAATAATGTTTTAATAATTATATCATATTAAAAAAAAATTTAAAAATCGAAATAAAAAAAATAAAAATTAAAAAACAAAAAAAAAATTTATAAAAAAAATAATAATAATAAAAATGAATCGCCCGCCCGAGGCCGCTTAAGGCTGGCCGGGCAGCGCCACGGGGGTGGCCCAGCTGGCTTCACGGCGCTCGCTGGGCAAAGGGCAGAATCGGCCCTTTGCCCAACGAGGGCTGTGAGGCCGGTTGGGCCGCCCCCGTGGCGCCGACTGGCGGGGCCCCGGCGCCCAGCGGGGGCTGTGAGGCTGGCGGGCCGCCTCCGTGGCGCTGCTCGGTCAGCCCCCTGACGCCCAACGGGCGGGCTGCAAGCGGAATCGGCCCTCCGCCCAGTAGAATCGGCCCTCTGCCCAACGGGGGCCGTGAGGCCGGCTGGGCCGCCCCCGTGGCGCCGCCTGGCTGGCCCCCGGCGCCCAGCGGGGGCCGTGAGGCTGGCTGGGCCGCCTGGCCGGCCCTCGATGCCTAGCGGGCGGGCTGCGCGCAGAATCAGCGCTCTGCCCAGCAGGGGCCGTGAGGCCGGCTAGGTCGCCCCGTGGCGCCGCTCGACTGGCTCCTGGCGCCCAACGGGCGCGTTGCTCCTCCCAGCGGGGGCCGTGAGGTCGGCTGGGCCGCTTCCGTGGCGTTGCCCGATCGGCCCCCGCTGGGCGGAGGCCGTGAGGTTGGCTGGGCCGCCCCGTGGTGCCGCCCGGCCAGCCTCCGGCAGGCGGCAATTCATTTTTTTAATTTTTTTTTAATTTTTAAATTTTTTTAAAAATTTGTTTTAATAAAACATTTTTTAATTTTGGTTATTTTATTATTATTATTTTTTTTTTTTTAATTTTGTTTTTTTTGTTTTTTTAATAATTTGTTTTAATAAAACATTTTTTAATTTTAGTTTTTATTTTGTTTTTTAATTTTTTTAAATTTTTTTTTTTAATAATTTGTTTTAATAAAACAATTAAAAATCATAGAAACATTCTTATATATAAAAATAATAAAAAAATTGTTATATAATATAATAAAAAAATTGTTAAATAATAATTTAAAAAAAAAATCATTAAACAACAATTATGTTTTGTTTTTAAACATTATATAATTAAAAAAAAATACAATATAATAAATTAAAAAAAAACATTTGTTTTAATATAACAATATAATAAATTAATAATATATATATATATATATAATACAATTAAACAAATAAAAAAAAATATAATATTATAACATTTGTTAGAAATAGTTATTAATTTTTTTGTTTTTTTGTTTAAACATTAAACATACACTGAAGTTTGAAAATACTAGTTTATTTTTTTAAAATTATTTTATACAATTTAAACAAATTTTAAATTTTTTTATAAAATGTATTCAAAACATATTATATAGATATATATATACATATGATTTATAATATTTTGTTTTTAAATGAAAATTTTTATAATTAATTTTACTGTTTTAATTTCAAATTATTTAGTTTTAGAAATAAATTTTGTTTATTAAATTTATTTTATCCGCAATATTTTTCCATTAACTAATATATATATATATATATCAGGAAAATGGCATCAAAAAAGATTTCTGTGAATGTTTCTGCACCTAGGGCAGCAGCTCCCAAATCTACGGCAGCAGCTCCCAAATCTACAGCTACAGCTCGACGCACTATGGATACAACTCCCAAATCTAAAGTTGCAGCTGAACGCACTATGGACACTATTGGACGCAATAAGGATATTGTTGCACACACTAATAAAAGTCAAGCAAGTGGGGCACCAAGTTCATTAAAGCTTATTTCTGATTGGAAGAACGCCGAGGAAATAGATAAAACCGATTTCTCATGGTATCTTGAAGACAGTGAAACGGAGGCTGATATACACATCTATCTGATTTGTGGTATGATTGACTTAAATGAGCCATATGATGTGATGGGCAGAGTACGAAACATATGTATGGTCCCGAATACAAACACTATTTATGTTCTTGCAAGGAAGGCTCAGAAACGTGAGAAGGTTAGATATCGTCTATCAATCGTCAAGTATGACACAGATGAAATATCTTCAAAATTTTCTGAAGAAATATCAAGCAACATTGAAAATAACATTGTAAGTATGCTTATTTTTATTTCCTCTATGCATTATTGTAAGGATGATTCAATTTTTTATAAATTATTGATCATTGACATGTTTTATTTTGTTTCATAGGATTTTGTTCCGGGTCTTTCAAACATGTTTGAAGGTATTTATATGTTGGTGCCAAATGTTATGGATGTGATAAAAACTTTCCACAAAGACAAAGCAGAGGAAAGGAGATTGAAGCAAAGAGCAATAGCTCGTGACACTGCAACAGTACAAAGAGAGGATCAACCAAGAGTCACTAAGGTGGGTCAATCTAGTAAACTTAAACATGTTTCTTTTGAAGGTGTCGAACATGAAACAGAAAATTATGATAGAATTAGTGAGGAGGAGATGAGAACTATTGTGCAAAAGGAGAAAACAGATCAGAAACCAAAAAGAAAAATTTCCAAAGATGTCTCTCTTGTACCTCATGAAGGAGAGCTTGTTTATAAAAAAACTGATATGTTATCCAATAAGACTAGGAAATCAAATATTGGTGAACCTGTAAAGGTCGTGAGCAGCAGTGAAGAACAAATTGAAAGCTCTTACGGAAGCAGAGAAATCATAACACCAGGTGCTGAGTTAGAGGATGGCATTATTAAAACAAAACAAAATGCTATTTGACAAGAGTTGAGGAAGAATAAATTAATTCTTGGTGGCCAAACATTTGAGCTTAATGTTAACCAATTTTATGGCCCAGATGAAGGACAATCTCAATATCAAATTAGAAAGGCCCATCACCTACATGTACATAATCTGAAAACATTGTTCGGGTTCAATCCATATGCGCATGTGGTGGATTATGTGGTTCTTGTCGATCCATGTCAGGTTCCCAACAAACAAGCATTTGACAAGGCAAAATGTTTTGATTATAAATATTATGTAATTGGAGGAAACCATTCAATAGAGGCTAAAAGACAATTGATTGCAGAATATCCCAATAACTATCCTTTTCAAACATTGAAATGCATCATTTACGCTGGCTTAACAGAAATGGAATCAAAGTTATTGGCATGGGATCATAATGTAGATAATGAGTACAGAATGAAAATGACTTTCATCCAAAGGGTCAGATTTATTCATAATGAATTCATAGAAAAATGTCGTGGGGATAAGACACAAGTTAGTGTAGCATTTCGAAAGGAATGTTTAATGGAAACAGGTTATCAAATTGATGAAAAAAAACAAAAGATGGAAAATTGAATACAAATCTCTTTAGAGGCACAGATAACATTTTCTAGTTGGCATTTAGAACTGGGGAGGTATGGGATTTGATTGATGATATTTTTTATCGGTGGGAGAATATTTCCATAAAAAATCAGAAGGTTAGAAAGAGTAAACCCATAATATGTACCAACAGTAAGGGGGGTCATGAAATGAAGCAGCTTCCAGAGGATATGACTATTACACCTTGGAGAACAATGCAAGGTGTGAAGGATGATAAATTAGTCAAATCAGTATTAGCCCGTGTGAAGTCGGGTGAATTATCAATGGAAGAAATGTGTGCAGAATTCCAAAAGTAAGTTTCTTGAATTATTTCTTATTTTTCTTTCATTATAATTTTCTTTTAAATAAAACATAATGATGTTGGTAGAATTTGTTATACATGTCAATATATTAACACTTTTAACTTGATTTATTCAGTCAGAAATTTTTTATGAAAATACAAGAACACATGGTTAAAATGTTGAATGAAGACAGTTGGGATGATGTTGTACGCAACTACCCATAAGCAAGTTCTACATCAACACTAAAAGAGTTTTATATTGCATTCAATAAGGTATGTTGATTTATAAATTTATTTTATTCATATTTAAACTATTTTTATTTTATTACTTATACATATCTATATATATATATTTTTATGTCATTAAAGATGTCGAAGAAGGATGGAAATGGAGTACCAGATACTTTCAAAAGCTTTGTTGAAAAAATTAAGATGGAGAACATGAGAAGGAAGCGTCTTATGAATGTTGAACTAGATCCTACTCTTAATCATTACATTTGGAATGGGCTCGATAGTGTCCAATATCAAATAATACAAGGTGACTGTGAAGACATTGCATCACTAATACCTAAAAGGGAATATGGCCTAGTTATTGCAGATATTCCTCATGGTTTCAATTTCCCAGACATTGAATATGATAGAGACCCATATACTTATCAAGCTTTTAGTAAAGTGGTTACGGGTTTTCAAGAAGTGACAACATCACCACTTTGGCGATTTGTGACATTTCATTCAGACACACAGTTTCCAATGTTATTAACAAGCTTCAAAGGTAAAGCAAACTCAAGGATGCAACTTACATGGTAAGACTTTGAAATTGTATGTTTGATTCCTCCTAAATTTTTTTATTCATGTAAAATTTAATTGAACTTTTACTATGTTATGTTACAGGAAAAAGTCAAATATTGTTTCTTCCGAAGATCAACCTATTATAAATGATTGTGATTTCATCCATGTTGAATGTTGGACAAAAGAAGATAGCTATAAGCATATTATTATGAATCGAGTAGATGGTAAGAGTCATAGTCAAGTATTGGTTTATGATGCAGTTGTAAGAAAACTAACATATGAGGATAAAGATGCAAAAGGAGATATAGTTAACATTTATCAAAAACCACAAGCATTGATTAACTATCTTATAGATCTATGTTCAAATGAAAGATAATGGGTTTTGGATTTATTCTCAGGTTCAGGTAAGTTTTATTATACAAATTTAAATTTAAATATTGTTTTTTTTTACTTTTTATGTCTTCATTCTAATTTTTTTACTTATTTTTTTGTGATTGATGATTAGGAACAACACTAGCATGTTGCCTACTAAAAGGAAGAAATTGCATTTCCATTGAGAAAGACCCAGTTCAATGCAAATTTATTCAACAAAGAATTAATGCTCTTAAATTCCTTCCAGATGCGAAGCAAGAAGTTGGTTTGAGGAAAGGAGATTTTAATGAATCACGTGTGGCAAAAAAAGCAAAGGAACCTCAACCACCATTATATGGAATGATTGGAAAGGGACACTTTGGAAGATTTGTTGACATGAAAGATCCATTAGAAGACGACAATGATCAAAATGAAGAAGAAAATGCTGTGGAAGAAGCCATCAATGCTGTTCTAGATGATGTTGAAGATGTATTAGTTGATATTGTTGATGATGTTTAAGTTATGCTTGCAAACAAAGCTTATTTTTAGAACTATTAATCAGTTTTACTTGTAATGTTTAGACTTTGATATTTTATGAGAACAACCCTTTTTTTTTGCAAAAAACATGTGATTGCTATTATTTTTTGACATAAAATTAAATAAAAATGTTGTTTTCTTAAGTTTTTTTGTTAAGATTCTCCCAAAAAATTAGTTTATTTAACATGTTTTTTTCAACAAAAACTCTGTAAAAGTGTATTTTTTGCATTGTATTTATATTGAAAAATTGTATTTTTTTGTCATATGGTTCAAAATATTGGTTTTTTAGAGACAATTTTTTGATGTGCATTGAAAAATTATTTAACAATACATAAACATGTAGAAAATATAAACTTTAGAATATTGACCCTTTTTCCATCTTTTATGTATGTGAAAAAGTGAAGATATCATTACAAGTTTTTATTTTTAAAAAAAATATTTTTTTATTTTTAAAACACAAGTACATAAATGCACTTAAAAATAAACATCTCATAGAAGAAGAAGACATTAGAAAATCTATAGTGTCAAAATCAATCCTATAAAAAAAAACGTTGGTGATGATACACCAAGCACTATTCAAAATCGACATAAAAAACATCACTTATTAATTAAAAAAAAATACAAAAATGAAAAAAAATTAAAAGTGCCAAAATCATGCTCAAAATTTTTTTTCTTGATTCTGCATCGCCACTTTTTCAAAATCAGGTGTTTTTCTTGATACTTCAAAAAGTAGGTAACAATGAGGTTACCTATTTCATCGGGAACATTGTTAAAGTAGTAGTATTCTATTAATTTCATTTTAGTAAAAGAAGTATGTATTTGTACACACAAAAGGAATAGCTAATTTTGGAAGAATTCTAGACAAGGAAAATATGTTTCTGCATGCAAATATATATATATATATATATATATATATATATATATATATATATATATATATATATTATTTTAGTTTTATTGTAAAAAGAAAATGTGTTTGCATGTGTAAAAATAATAGTTACATTATTTTAGTTTTATTGGAAAAGAAAATGTGTTTTTGCATGTGTAAAAATAATAGTCACATTATGTTAGTTTTCTAGGAAAATAAAATATTTTTTTGCATGTTGAAAAAGAAGAGTAATTATCTTAGATTTGTTGGAAAAGTAATATGTATTGCATGTAGGAAAAGAGTCGTTATTGTGTCGAATTTCTTGGAAAATAACATGTATTTGCACGCATAAGAATGATATCTATATGTTAGCTTTCATTTGGAAAATATGTATTTCATTAGCTTTCACATTAGCTTTCTTTTGGAAAATATTCTTTTGGAAATTTTCATGCAAATAGATAAAATCTATTGTGCCAAGTTTCCTTTAAAATATGTATGGGAAGTTGCAGTGGTTTATTCTTCTAGGAATACAATGTGTGTTTGTGAAAGAGGAATAATATTTAATGTGCTATTTATCTTGGAAATTTTTTCCCTCTTCTTATGCAAAGAGAGGAAAATAACCATGAAGTTTCTCTAATGTTACTACGTTGTTTGTCGCTACAAGTAGAATGTAATGGTTTTTCATTCTCATGATACATGTGAAATGGGGACAAGTGAGCATGCCTTGCTAATATTTATGTAATTTACATTATACATGTGAATTATTGATGGACAAACATGTGTCATAAATATACACATGTAAAGATAAATAGACATCTTTTGATCGTTATGTGATTTTAATCAATGCATATGCAGTGTTGTTAAAAGTAGCATGTATTGATATCTTTTTTACATTTTATGTATGCACAAGAATAGAAATTTGAAGCTTCACTAATAAAGACTTATTATTGGTTTTATCAATATTTTATCTAATCATGATATCAAATCTTGCTCACAAGTAGTAGTTCCAGGAAAAATTGTGACGTATGCGAAAGATACATTATGTTTAACATTATGACATGAAATAAACTAGTGTTCCACGTATATTGAAGGAAGCTCAACTAATGGAAACAACCACACCACAAAGAAATAATGTTTGAGGATTTGTGGGTGAATGATATCATGATTAATTTAATCGTTCTAGCTAGTTATGTTGAACTTAAGATGATAATTCTTTGTAAGTTTCTTCTAAACAATGGTCAAGGGATGGACTCTCTTACAACCATTGAGTGATGGTTGGATACCCTCATGAGATGCTTAAATAAATTAAATTTTTGATGGTTTTCCCTACAACGTATATTAATGTTCAATGATGTGTTTTCCTATTGTGTCCTTTTAATAATGTTGTATCTTTTCATGACATTGTCACTTACAATATTAAATATGTGAATAATTTGCCTAGTTAAAAAAATCAAGATGATCTAGTGGTTATTAATGGTTATGTAATTTACTCTTCCAATTATAAAGTTACTTTATGTAATGATGGAGATTTTATTTAATAGCCAATAAATGAATATGGAATTTGTAATTTGAAATGTTAGGGGATGTTACACGTAATTTTATTGTTAATCTAAAAAGAAAATTCTTTAAAAACAGCAAAGTCGCGGTAATTTCTTTAAAAGATGGAAAAGTTGCTAAATTTTTATCAAGTTTTGCACTCATAGCAAAAATTTCATCCTATATTAATTTAGAAAAATCTGAAGTTAAAATAGATATTGACTGATTTTATAAATCTAATTTAAATATTTTAGATTTTTAGATTTTATTTTAAATTTTAAAAATATATTTTTAATTATTAGAAATATATAATTTAAATTCTGAGATATTAGATTATTTCACATGTTCAAAAATATATGTTAAATCATATGAAATTATGATTTTAATTAAAATAATTCAATATATGAGCTTTTTTCTTTAAAAAGTATGGTTGTCAATGCGAAAGTCAAGAGTCCTTTTATAAACTCTAGATAGGAATGCGGAAAGGAGTTGTCTTTAGTGCGATTTTTTGAAGTTTCAGGTGCTAGAATCTGGTGAAAATTTTTGAGGTAAAATCTTGGTTTTTGTTATTCAAACTGGTTTTTTGACTTTATATATGGATTCAGCACCCTCAAAAATCTCTAGGGCACTTGGATTGTGCAAAGTTAGCAATCAAACTTCTCTTTTCAATAAATTCCTCCCGAATTTAGAGAAATTACACCATAAAAAATCACCATAAAAACTTTCAAAAAAATCACACTAAAGACTACTTAAATGTCATTAATTAGAGACGGTGATTTTGAACTGCTAATCTTATAAGTCACGCTTATTAATTCGAGATAGTGAATTCTGTCTATTAATTTTATAAATCGTGATTATTAATTCGAGAAAGTGAATTGCATCATACTCTTTTAATGTTGAGTTTGATGTAGATCTATTGCTGTGATCAATGAAAATAATTAATGTGGAACATAAATATGGGCCATTCTTAAAATATTTGATGCGGACAATTAGAATATGTTTCCAGTCGCATAGTTAAGAATACTAGTCCACAAACATTGCAATGACACGTATGAAGCTTTGGTTTAAACAGTGCTTACCATCAATCTCATAATTATAGACAACTAGACTAAAATACTCGAGGCCTACTCCAAAAGGAAAAACCTGCTTGTAATTTTTGTTTATATTTAATAACGTAATTTTGAATAAAATCCTATTTTATTGTTATTTAAAATGTGCTTTGAATATATAAATAAATAAATAGAAAAACTGGTATATACTTACTTACTCTACAATTTTACATAAGTAAGCTACTTCGGTTTTCACCTTAATTTTAAGTCAATTTAATATAAAGATATATAATATAAACGAAAATAATAAAATAATACTTGATATTTTTTTAATAAATAATTAAAAATTAATAATAACAAAAAACAATGTTGTTCATAAATAATGTACATCAATTTTCACCTTAATTTTATATCAAAATTAATATAGAGATATAATGTAAATGAAAGTAAAATAATTTTCTTTAGTCTATCTATTATATGTTTTGAAAGTCTAGTTTTCAGATAATCCACTAAAGATTTGTTCAAAACACAATCCATTAGGGATTTGTTATTTGTTGCAATCACAATTTTAAATTATAAACTCTCCATAATCCAAGTGACGTTGCTCGAATCAAAATCCATTGGGGATTTGTTGCAATCACAAGTTTAAATTTTGAATTCTCCATAATCCTCCATAATCCAAGTGACTCACAGTTTTTCAACATGGGGATAGTCATGTGTATTTTGGAATAGGGTTTTCATAATTTTAAGTTAATTATCAATAATTATTAAAATGGTAGTAGTGTGCACAAATTAAATTATGGAATTGGCCCATAGTAACAATAACAATTTAATTGTTTTTTATGATTTTTAAAATCTTAATAATATTAAATTATCATAAATTAAGTGCTTTGATGCTTATTATGGATTTACAACTATTTAATTTATCAACCATATAAATTATAAATAATGTACTTCAATTTCCGCCATAATTTTACTTCAAATTAATATAGAAAGATAATGTGAATGAAAGGAAAGTAATTTTAATTCACCTTCTATAATTAGGCTGATATATAATTCTTTCACTACTTAATATGGACTAACGGATGGCTATGATGTGTAATTTATTTTATGTACAATTGACATGTGATATTGAAAATAAAATATATTAATAAAAAATATATATTTGAGTGTCCACCATAAATAAAATATTTCAATGTTCATATTAAACAAGTATTGTAAGGGAGGATAGTCCATCCCAATTAAGTGGATGTTATGTTTTAGAAAAATTACAAATTGACATATGAAGTGAATAAGTTAATTGCCTACTAAGGACTTGCATAATTGCGTACTAAGGACTTGCATAATTTTTTGATGGGTAGTAACCACAACTAAGTTTTCACATTTACACTTTTACTCTTACATGTTAAAAAATTGAAGAAAACATAAATAATAGCAGGAAGTAACTCCTTGTAGGTATATTTATTTTCATCTTGTAGATATATTCGAATTTTAATCCATGCTACTTAACCATAATAATTCAAACATATTGTAATCCTATTGTAACAATAGTATCTCTTTTAAAATCTCAATTTTCCATCACATCAATTAATTTGGAATGAAATATATTGAGATGGAGAAAACTCTTGTAAATAGTCATCAAATCTAATCATGTGGAACGTAATATTAAATAGGTCATGTTCAATTTTTGTTAAAATATTTAAGAAATTTATGTTTAAATATATTAGAGATGTCATGTAGAAATTATATACAATATGCATGTATATATCTAGACTCTCCTGATCTAACAATATTTATCTTCTTGCTAAATACAGAATCCTTCCACTATAATTCTTGCGGAAATTTAATCAACAATTGCAAAACACATGAAGCAATAAAAACAAACATACCACAGTTGTTTAACGGGAAAGCCTGAAACTAAAAACCCCAAATATCATATAGTATGTATCATGGAGATCATGTAACAATCTCATACAAATCTTAGTACATCAAGCTCTCAGTACAATACAATCGTCACACAGTAACATAGAAGAAATTTGCAAATCCATGCACCAATCTCAACCCTCCTGCTAGCCTACCTCCACTGCGCAATCCAAGCTGATTACAAAGACCAATTCGATGCAATACCACTCTCCTTGAATGCATTATTATAATTGGAAAATCCAATGTATATGTAGTTGCAATCCATGCATCACTATGGTCACAATGGATAGTCTATCTCACCCTTTCACTTATCTCTGCACTAGGTCTCGACTGGATTTGACATGCATTGTAGTTATGGCCAGTGCGGGAGCTGGCTGTCAATAACACCTTGTATTTTATTTAAGCTAGGGGGTTTCATGTTTTGAAGAAATATTAAATTTCATGTAAATATTAATATTATTTGAGTGATTAATTATATTTTAATTAATTATTTGTGAGAATTTGTAAATGTTTCCAAACAACTGGAAACATGAGAGAAATTAGTTTCAAGATAGTTTAGAATTAATGATGGAGCCTAAGTTGGAATTAGTTTCAAATTTTTAGGGATAAAAATCTATCTTTTAGGGATGTTGAGAGATTTAGGGATTTGTTGAGATTTTAAAGGGATAGAACTCAATTTAGTGCATTTTTAATTTGTATAAATTAGAAGGCCTCAAAGGCAAATAGGGCAGGTAGGATAGAATAGAAAGGAGAAAGTAAAGCTTGGACATCCAAAGCTTGTAAGCCTCCGGCAATTGTAAGGCCATTACTGTTGAATATCCGGCAAAGAAAAAGTCTGTAAGTGTTTTCATTGTTAATGTAAAAAGTGGTTTCAGAATTGTGTGGTTCGATTTCTGGAGTGGAGTATATTTTCTGTAATTGGGTTTTAAATGGAGAATACACATTTTATATAATCTGGTGGTGAAATCGTTGTTTATAAGTTAATGCCATTAAATGAGTCAAATTTTGCAATCTAAAGAGAAATCGATTTGAATAATCGATTCAATTTTAATAAGTCGATGCTGTGGGCAAACACATTAACAAAGAGCGGCTTTCTTCCAATGTAGAACTCGGCATTTTGCATCTTCTGGAATGTACGCAGAGGTTTATAATTGAATCAAATCTTATGTCCTGTCAATTGACAAATGAAACAGTATTCAATTGATGGAGAACGCTGTTGGAGGGAATTGAATATAAATGGCATGGTGGTTGTAGTTTTATGTTGAACCGGTTCTACTGCCGTAATCACTAATTTGTTCAGAAATGAATTCGATTTGTATGAATACGTTTGGGTTCAATCTTTGTAAGGTGACTCTGCATATAATTTGGGAAAATCGATGTTGTTAATTAGGCAAAACTTTGATATTATTTAAATAATAAGTCGATGTTCTGAACATTACAGACAGCGCACAATTGGGATGTAATATCCACGGAAATTGCAGAAGTTAATTGGCAAATCGAATTACAATGTTAAGAAATGCAGTAGAGTGTTTGAAGGATTGATGGAGGAGGCGTTAAATTGGGTTGAAGACTTCAACAGTACTTGGTGGTCTGTAATCGAATAAATTCGATTGGACAGCGCTGAAGAATGTATCGATTTGGTAAATGAAGTTTTAATGTTCCAAATTCCATTTTCTATCAACACTATTCTAAATCCAGAATCATGGAATGCTAAAAGCGTTGGTAACACCATCCAAATTCTGCCTGTGAGCCATTAGACAACGAATTAACATTTGAAATTGCAGAAAAAGACCACAAGTCAACGAGTCTGGCAAAGTTATTAAACGAAGGCGCTGAAAGATTACAATCTGGCAAAGTTTCAACAGCAGTATTGCAGTAGTTGTATGAGGTTAATTGTAATGTTAATGTCAAGGTATGAAATTCTGGCATTCAATTTTAAGAGCTGGTAAGCAGAATGGGAAGGGCGCACTTATATATTTGATATTGGTTCAATTAAAATAATGATAAAATTGAATGATGGGGAATTGTCTCATTGAATTCTGAGTATATGAAATCAGATACTGAAACCCATATATAAATGATTGTGGAAATGATTCAAGAAGAATATTTTGGGCTTAAAACCATAATTAAAAGGGTTTATAATATGGTTCTGCCAAAAGGGCTATTGTATTGAAGTTTGGTTGAGACAAAACTTTGTGCAATTTAATGTGAAATGGAAACCATATAGATAATGGCCAAGAGTGAGTGAAATGCCAAGATTTTGATTGAATCTAGCATATGTGAATGTAATTGTGGTAATGGATCTGAATTATGAGAGCATTCAAAGTTGATGGGATTGATAGTTAAAATATGAATGAGGATGAAGGAAACTTCACATACAGTGATTGATTTTTATTGATTTTTCATGAACCATGAAATATGTGAACAAGTGTTTGAGAAGCTTCCACATGCAAATGATAAAATGTGAATTTTCCAGGAATTGAAAGGTAAGCTTCTGCATATTAATTGAGATTGCTAGTGGTAGAAATTTGCCAGACATTGAGGTATTGATTGAGCATAGGCTGAGATGCATGTTCATATGCATTTGAAGAAAGATTCTGGGTATTGCAGGTTATGCCTGCATCATTTTTGGTATCAGAGCTGGAATAGCTCTATATGAAAGTTTCTTGAAGGAATTCAGAACCGGGAGGTGTGCATGCAGGCAAGGGAGATCAGATTCTAATCTAACAGTCAAGCAATCAGAGTACAGCTGAATGAATGAATAATCGTGCAGGTATTGTGTTTGTTTAATTTTGAATTGAGTTTCACTGACAAAAAATAGATTGAGGATTGATGGTTGCAGCAATGAAGTATCTCAGCAAAGGAGATCAAGGGATAGTAATGAAAGAAGCTGTTAATGATTTCTGAGTGGAAGAAACTCAGCAAAAAAGGAATTATTGCTGACAGCTGAAGTTTGCCAGATAAAGCCAGAAGATTGGAAGAAAGGATCAGATTCTAAAATCTGATTGACAGTAATTGAATATCGAGAAATTGTGCAGAGGAAGCATAAAGATTTGCTGAAAAAGATTTGCAGGAATGATGAGATTCTGAAGGTAATTGAAGTGCAGGTGAATGGAAGGACAAGATCAGACGAGATCTTGGAGGTAAGATGATATGGTTTTATTTGGATAGAATATTGTAGTCTTTGCATTGAAGTATTATTGCAACTCCCAAAAGGAAATGTGGTTAGAATTGCTAACAGATAAAGGAAGCTGGTGAAATTTTCTAAGTGAAAACATAGACGTGGCAGAACCTTGAGGAATTCCAATAGAGATTGGATAAGGATGACAGTTGCGTTCTTTGAAGATACAGATGAGTTGAAGCCAGAAAGAGCAAAGAGAAGTGCTCAAAGGAGGTTCCAGAGATAGAGAACCAATTTCTTGCCAAAAGACTGAGTGAGGAAAGCTTGGTGAGGTAAGTGGTGGCAGGACAGGACTTGCTGCTGAAGAGGCTTTAGTGCAACTCATAGTAAAGTGAGTGAGGAACTCATAGAGATGGAAAGGATGATGACTAGTGACAGTCGTAACAGAGGTTCTGAAATAAACCACAGCAGAGGACAAAAGAAGAAGGATGCCAAGACAATTGGCATACAGAGACAGTTAAGCAAAGAGGAATATGAAAGGGAGAAGGCTGAAATAGTAGTTCAGCTTGAGGTGTTAATGGAGATGTTGCAAAGAAATGAAGTAGACCAGAAGCATGGTTATGTCATGAGAAAGAAGGTGAAGTGGCAGAGACTACAAGAGAAGAGGAATCATCAGGTGAATATGCAGTTGATAAAGGAACTAAGGGAACTTGAACAGGTTATTGATGCCAAACAGAGGATAGAGAAGCTCGAAAGAATTGAGCTACAACAAAAGGAAGATGCTGAAGAAGATGTTGAAGTTTCGATATGTTACCCAGAAAGTGGACCATTACTTTTTGAAAGTGATGAAGAGCTAGAGGAGTTGAATCATATGAATGATTCGAAGCAGTCCGAAGACTTGATGACTGAAGCATCAAATAAGACCGTAAGGTCTTGTGATTTTAAAACTAATGATTTGTGTGTGATTGCAGGTTTGGAAGAAGATAGACAGTCTTTTAAAGTTGTCAAAGATGTGGAAGAGTACCTTCCAGAAGATGAAAGTTTTGAAGCAGAGGCTGGGAAAGAATCAGTTCACTACAGTGGACAAATGCTGGAAGACATCATTGAAATAGTTGATGAGAAGGGGAGACTAGCTGACAGTCTCAAGAGTTCTTTGAGTTTGGATCAGCATACTGATATGCTGACAGAAGAAGAGAAATCAACGCAACATAATGAAGTGTTGCTAAAGGGAAAAGAGGTACAAAGGCCTTATATTTTTTATTATAATGATTGTCTTATAATTGAAGATGTTGTTGCAGACGCTGGAACATATTTGGCACAGATGGAAGAAGGACAGGAAGAACATCTACTGAAGGATGTTAAGGAGAGACTGCTGAAGAAGGATGACAAAATAGTTGTCATAAATGATAATCAAGAAGAAGTTGACAGATGCAGAAAACAGAGGCAAGAAATTGTTCTAAAAGACAATGTAGCAGCAGCAAAAAAGGTGCAAAACAGCAGTAAGGATGAAAAGGAAGCGATCAAAACAAGTGAAGAACAAGCAAGAATGAGAGTTCAGCAATCAAGAGATGGAAACAATCAGCAGACAGAGGATATACTGGACAGAGAAATTGAGTTGATAAGGAGGTTAATGATGAAAACATCCCAGAGAAAGACGACAATAAGAAAGAAAAGGAGTGACAACAAGAGGAAGACAGTAGCAGATCTTGAAGGCAAAGCAAGTGGAGCATTACAACACAAAATATGGAAACCTAGAGGACAACAGCAGATAACAACAGCAGTAAAGCAATTGACAAGCAAGGAAAGATTACAAAATAAAATTTGGGATCCAGGAGGAAATAATTATCCAGACTTATGACCAGGTGGTCATGAATTTTCTTACATGGGGAGTCTGATGCAGGAGCATTAGCTCCGAAAAACACCTTGTATTTTATTTAAGCTAGGGGGTTTCATGTTTTGAAGAAATATTAAATTTCATAGTGATTAATTATATTTTAATTAAATTATTTGTGAGAATTGGAAACATGAGAGAAATTAGTTTCAAGATAGTTTAGAATTAATGATGGAGCCTAAAGTTGGAATTAGTTTCTAAGTTTTAGGGATAAAAATCTGTCTTTTAGGGATGTTGAGAGATTTAGGGATTTGTTGATATTTTAAAGGGATAGAACTCAATTTAGTGCATTTTTAATTTGTATAAATTAGAAGGCCTCAAAGGCAATTGGGCAGGTAGGATAGAATAGAAAGGAGAAATTAAAGCTTGGATAGCCAAAGCTTGTAAGCTCCGGCAATTGTAAGGCCAGTACTGTTGAATATCCAGCAAAGACAAAGTCTGTAAGTGTTTTCATTATTAATGTAAAAAATGGTTTCAGAATTGTGTAGTTCGATTTCTGGAGTGGAATATATTTTTTGCAATTGGGTTTTAAATGGAGAATGCACATTTATAAAATCTGGTGGTGAAATCGTTGTTTATAGGTTAATGCCATTAAATGAGTAAATTTTGCAATCTAAATGGAAATCGATTTGAATAAGCGATTCAATTTTAATAAGTCGATGCTGTGGGTAAATGCATTAACAAAGGGCGGCTTTTCTTCCAATGTAAAATTCGGCATTTTTCATTTTCTGGAATGTACGCAGAGGTTTATAATTGAATCAAATATTATGTCCTGACAATTGATAAATGAAACAGTATTCGATTGATGGAGAACGCTGTTGGATGGAATTGAATATAAATGTCATGGTCGCTGTAGTGTATGTTGAACCAGTTCTATTGCTGTAATCACTAATTTGTCTAGAAATGAATTCGATTTGTATGAATACGTTTGGGTTCAATCTTTGTAAGGTGGCTCTGCACATAATTTGGGGAAATCGATGTTGTTAATTAGGCAAAAATCTGATATTATTTAAATAATGTCGATGTTCTGAACATTACAGACAGCGCACAATTGGGATGTAATATCCACGGCAATTGCAGAAGTTAATTGGTAAATCGAATTACAATGTTAAGAAATGCACTAGAGCGTTTGAAGGATTGATGGAGGAGGCGTTAAATTGGGTTGAAGACTTCAACAGTACTTGATGGTCTGTAATCGAATAAATTCAATTGGACAGCGCTGAAGAATGTTCAATTTGGTAAATGAAGTTTTAATGTTCCAAATTCCATTTGCTATTAACACTATTCTAAATCCAGAATCATGAAAGCGTTGGTAACACCATCCAAATTCTGCCTGTGAGCCATTAGACAGCAAATTAACATTTGAAATTGCAGAAAAAGATCAGAAGTCAATAAGTCTGGCAAAGTTATTAAACGAAGGCGCTGAAAGATCACAATCTGGCAAAGTCTCAACAGCAGTATTGAGGTAGTTGTATGAGGTTAACTGTAATGTTAATGTCAAGGTATGAGATTCTGGCATTCAATTTTAAGAGCTGGTAAGAAGAATGGGAAGGGCACACTTATATATTTGATATTGGTTCAATTAAAATAATGTTAAAATTGAATGATGGGGCATTGTCTTATTGACTTATGAGTATATGAAATCAGATACTAAAACCCATATATAAATGATTGTGGAAATGATTCAAGAAGAAGATTTTGGGCTTAAAACCAGAATTAAAAGGGCTATTGTATTGAAGTTTGGTTGAGACAAAACTTTGTGCAATTTATGTGAAATGGAAAACATATAGATAATGGCCAAGAGTGAGTGAAATGCCAAGCTTTTGATTGAATTCAGTATATGTGAATGTAATTGTGGTAATGGATCTGAATTATGAGAGCATTTGAAGTTGATGGGATTGATAGTTAAAATATGAATGAGGATGAAGGAAACTTCATATATAGTGATTGATTTTTATTGAGATTTCATGAATCATGAAATATGTGAACAGGTGTTTGAGAAGCTTCCGCATGCAAATGATATATTGTGAATTTGCCAGGAATTGAAAGGTAAGCTTCTACATATTAATTGAAATTGCCAGTGGTAGAAATTTGCCAGACATTGAGGTACTGATTGAGCATAGGCTGAGATGCATGTTCATATGCATTTGGAGAAAGATTCTGGGTATTGCAGGCTATGCCTGCATCATTAACCGCTATATTTTTCAGTTGATTAATGAGTTATTATTTGTGAATTAATTAACTAATTAATTCACTCCACTCTCACTAGTGTATCATTCAGTTAGATTAGATACAACTAGCTCAACTGAGTCTAGCTGAGTTAATCTAAATACAACTCCATGAACTACTCTTCCAACTCTGTCATAACTTTTCCACTTCAGTTGTAACTGAGTCCTCCATGCATGAACTCCAGTAAACCCTTAGTAATTGCATAATTAATTCAGCCCACTGATTTGAAAAAGATGTATACTGAAATGAAGTGCTCTAAGAGAATAAGTTGTTGTTTAGAGTCTGATTATTACTAAGAGCTAATAATAATCGACATGCATCTATTTTTAGATCGAAGATCTATAAACAGACTTTGCCCAATCTTCTAAAAATAGAATTTCATATATTTTTCACATTTTACCAACCATATACAAATAGCATCATGCAACTTATATAATATGCTCACCATGTCTAAAAATAGACATACACCTAAAAATATCTTGTGTGGGCCCCACCTAGTTTAGGTGATTATTTTCCAACTATGATCAAGGATGATGTTTCAGGATTCCTCCTTCACTGTTTCTTGTCTCAAACTTCAACACTCCCTCTCAACAATGAAGTACTGTCTTCGCATGTGACATGCAAGTCCATGCATTCACCCTACAACCTTTTGCTGCAACACTTCTAAAACTGAAAGGCTCCAAACAAGTCAATTAGTCTAATGTATCTATCATCAAAGTCTTCGACTTTTTCTTAGCTACTACACATGTCTTCAGGAACCACTGCACTATTGAACTCTGCACTCATGTACTCTGTACTTGCTGTCAACTCTGAACGACGCTCTAGTATCTGAGACTATCACTTTGATCTCATTGCATCAATCCAACTGATCACGCTATTGCTACTCTATGGGCACCTCATAGCCAGGTTCAATTCATGAGATCCACACCATCTCAATTCTTGGGATTACTCATGCATGTCACCCCACCACTCACCTGGTGGTATAGCTGCATGCACTCCCTCTATCCATCTGCCATGAAATTTCTCTGCATGAGTGGTTGCTCCCACTCCATGATCCTCATCTTGTGGCTGCCCCACACCCTGAGGTTCACTCTTACCTGCATGCAAATCCTGCTCCCTCTCGAGCTTCAATTGCATGTCTTTATTGCACTTCCCAACAGTAGGAAGCTCCATAGAAATGCCATCTATTCAAGTCTGTAGAGATTCTTAGCTCAAATCTCAACCTTTTTGACTTGCCCTGTTGCTTTATGCCGAAGGAAAAATTTTCCTTCACTAAAGAAAACGTCATAGCCTTTATCCTCTAACATTTCAACTGAGATTAAATTCTTCTTTAAACCAAGAACATGCACAACATCTTGTAAGATAATGAGTTTACCTGACGCCCTCTGAAAGGTAATGATACCAATTCCGATCGTACTGTATCATCCATTGTCACCCAACTCAACATGAAACTGGAGATCTTTCTCCACCAATTCACTGAAAAGGTTCACATCTCTTGTCATGTGAAAGGAAGCACCACTATCAAAGTACCACCCCGATCCCAATGCACTAGACACCATGCATGCGATCAATGAGAAGTCAAGCTCAAATTGCAAGGCCAGAGCCTCACTAGCTACAGCTCCAACAACCATCTTGTTCTTCTTTTTATGTGGACAATTTGTGGCAATATGTCCAAACTCGTGACAGTGAAAACACTTCACTTTGGACATGTCATGCTCTACGCCATCTTCACCGGGCTCAGATATAGAATGGAATTTCTTCCCCTTCTTCTTATTTTCCTTGGCAACCAAAGCACAGCCCTCTTAATCATCATGATTTGATGAAGAGCCATCCATGGTACTTCACCTTATCTCCTCCTACATAAGATCTGGCCAAAGGCGCTCCGGACCCAGCAGTTTCTCCCGTCCATTGACAGAGACTTCGTAGCTATGCCAACTCTTCAGAAGCCCAGGGAGAGCCAAGCTCACCAATCCATCATCATCAACCCTTACTCCTACACTCCCAAGCTCATTCGTGCATTAGAAAAACTTTGTCAATTATACTGGAATAGTTTCGTTCTTCTCCATTTTTATTTTTCTAAGCTTATCTTGGAGTGCCAACTTCCTCTGGTCACTGCTGCTTTGGAAAAGATCCGTAAAAGCCTTCCACATAGCATATGGAGTGGCTTTCCCATGAAGGCTTAATAAAATATAGTCTCTCACACCTTCCAACAAAATCCTCCTCGCCCTTGCTGCTTTCTTTTGTCATGCGTCAAGTATTGCCACATCCGCCGAAGTGGGCTTAGAAAAATATCTCTCGATGAATTCCTTCAATCCATTATCTTCAAGCACCACCTCCATCCTATCCTTCCAAAATATGTATTTAGACTTTCCCTCGAGTGCATACTCCAGCCACAACCCATTGAAAGACATTTCAATGTATACTCAACTATCACACCAAGAAACTCCTGCAGCAAATTCAAATTTCTCCACCAGCACAAAACTCAACACCACTTCACAATTGTAATCTCCAGTAATTGAAAAAGCTCTCATACCATGTATAAATTATATACAATATTCATGTATATATCCAGACTCTCCTGATCTAACAATATTTATCTTCTTGCTAAATACAGAATCCTTCCACTATAATTCTTGCGGAAATTTAATCAACAATTGCAAAACACATGAAGCAATAAAAACACAAATAACATAGTTGTTTAATGGGAAATCCTAAAGCTAAAAACCCCAAATATCATATATTATGTATCATGGAGATCATGTAACAATCTCATACAAAGCTTAGTACATGAAGCTCTCTGTACAATACAATCGTCATACACTAACATAGAAGAAATCTGCAAATCCATGCACCAATATCAGCCCTCCTGCTAGCCTACCTCCACTGCGCAATCCAAGCTAATTAGAAAGACCAATTTCATGTAATCCCACTCTCCTTTACTGTGTTATTATCATTGGCGACTCCAATGTATTTTTATATGCAATCCATGCATCACTATGGTCACAACGGATAGTCTATCTCACCCTTTCACCTATCTCTGCACTGGGTCTCCACTAGATCTAACATGCATTGTAGTTAACTGTTGTATTGTTTAGTTGATTAATGAGTTATTATTTCTAAATTAATTAACTAATTAATTCACTCCACTCTCACTAGTGTATCATTCAGTTAGATTAGATACAAATAACTCAACTGAATCTAACTGAGTTAAACTGAATACAACTCCATGAAATACTCTTACAACTCTGTCATAACTTTGCCACTTTAGTTCTAACTGAGTCCTCCATGCACGAACGCCAGTAAACCCTTAGGAATTGTATAATTCCTTCAACCCACTGATTTGACAAATCTGTAAACTGAAATTAAGTGCTCCAAGAGAATAAGTTGTTGTTTAGAGTCCGATTATTATTAAGAGCTAATAATAATCCAAATGCATCTATTTTTAGATCGACGATCTATAAATAGACTTCGCCCAATATTCTAAAAATATAATTTCATCTATTTTTCACATTTTACCAACCATCTACAAATAGCATCCTGGAACTCATAGAATATGATCACCATGTCTAAAAATAGACATACACCTAAAAATAGCTTGTGTGGGTTGCACCTAGTTTAGGTGATTATTTTCCAACTAGGATCAAGGATGATGTTTCAGGATGTCTCCTTCACTGTTTTATTGCAAAATTCAACATGTCACATATGTAGTATATGAAAAATGTGTGTACTCATTCACCCTTCTTTTTGCATAAAAATTACAGCCCAAGAAAATGAAGATGATTTTCCTTCTAATAAAATTTATATTCATAGTGTCCATATAAGCATGTTATAATATATGTATATAAGGAAATATCAAATCCTAAATTCTTCTATCTTCTACCAGCCTAGCTAAAACAACTTTTGAGTAGCCTAAGTGGCTATCAAAATTATTTTGTAGACCGTGATAGAATTACAAGATCTATAGTTTTTGCAATATTCTATATCTCTCAAAGTCACAAGCACCATAAGATTTCGCAAAGTAGCTAGATGATTATATAAATCAAAATTCTGATAAAATCTTGCTTTCTACTAAAACTATCAAACATATTATAGAACCAAAAAAACCTTAAAGCATATATGAAGGAATAGAATATCTGAAAACTTGTTTTGATACAAAAATAGATTGACAAATTAAAACAACGCAAGAGACACTATGAAACATTATTTCATATATTTCATCCAGACGGTTAGGGAAACCATTTAGATTCTAAAAGTGTATGGTGAGGGTTATTGGACATAATTGCCTCAATGTGGCATGTAGTATATATTATGAATTTATTTGTTTATGAAAGGTTTCTTCTATTTGTCATGTTGTTTTACATATATGAATGAAAACTTTTTTTTTTTTATATCTATATTAAACTAAGAAAATTCCTTATGTTAAAACATGAGAGACCTTCATCCTTTGTTTATTTCCTACAAAGGGTGATGAAAATTTGACTAAATTTAAGGGGGCGTGGTGAATCATTTTATTACATTCATGGAAATTAAAATTATTTGATTTTAAGTGATTTACTTAAATATTGAATGAGCATATTAACACATAATGACCAACAAATTTAATATGTGGACAACACGTAGTAAGTAAATGGAAACATCACATTAGCAAAATATAGCAACACATACGTACACAAGATATAAATGGAAACCCATAGAGGTATAAATATAGAACTTTTTTATTGTTATGATGCAAAGGAAAGCTCCTACTCTATTATTAAATTTGATATTTTGTAGTCTCAAACCTACATGAGGCTTCTACCTCAATTTTTCTACAAGACACAACATTGAAGGAAGCTCCAACTCCCATAAGTTTTCTGCAGGCTAAAACCCATAGGAGACTCACACCTCAACAAGATCCAACTTGTTATTTATAAAGATACAACTTCAAAGGAGACTACAATCCCATGATAGAAACAATAAATAATGTTCTAGTTACCTGGTCTATAAATTTGCATGCTTCTATCTCTATATCTCTTTTTTATCCTCTTCAAATATGCATCACATTCGCTCTATATATATCCCAAGTAATTAAAGCATAACACCTGAATACAATCTCACATTAACTAACTCTCTAAACATATAGCCCTGAAAACTCACACATTTTTATAAGCATGCTTTGATGGTTGTTCTTATTCAAAACATGAATATGAATTGAAAGGACATATCTTTTTTCATTCCACTCATTCGTTTCATACCTTTTGAAATTTTGAATATTGAAATAAACAAATGCCTCACTAAATATTATTTTTCAACCACGTGTAATAATTAGATCGGTAATATAGTAGCCAAATAGTTTGCAACATATATTAGCAATACATAATCAGCAATAACAACTCAAAACATCACAAGCATTAAAGCATTCCTCATGTCTTTTCCTTTTTCTTTTCATTATACATATTCCTTTTCCTTGCATCATAACAACCTTTGTAGTATATTGTCCTTTGCCTTTTCCTTGCATCACAACATCTCAGCTGAACTATCACATGCATATAGGAACCTAAGCAAGAAAAAATCTCAGCTCATTGACATCTCCAAGCATCACAAATATGCTTCAAAATCATAGGCTCCATTGTTTGATTAACATAGTCTGCATCAATAGATGCACACCATCTACAATATTTTTTAAACTAGGCCTACATAAATTGTGCCATCATACTTTGATGCCCCTTTATATTCTTCACAAGAATACATAAACCTCTAAATCAACCTACAAAACATATCTCCAAGACCAAAATATTCACTCTTCAATTCCTTGATGCACACAAGGATACACCGCATTCCTTGTTGGTTCTCATTTTCATTACATCACAACAATGTATAGCAACTATAATGCATTAATATATCTCAACAAGTACAATATGTTCAAGCATGAATATCATCAGAAGAGCTTATGCAACGAACAAGTATTGCATCTACTCCTTTGCATACCTTTGTCGATCCAGTTCATTTGTGCATATATTATCATTTCAATAATAACATAATAATATGCCTTGTTTCTTACAGACATCACAACTCCTCATCAAATGTGATCAAGCCATCAAACACAAAAATCAATAAAATGTCAATCAATCTCTTGCTCTACAACTCAATGCCATGTACATACAATCTAAACATAAACATGACATATCACATGTTATTTCTCCTTTGCTTCCCCTGCCTTGCTATCATTGCATTGTTTCTTTGCCATCGATAAAAACAATGCCAACAATCTCCCCCTTTGGAATTGATGGTAAAATTGTAATCCTCCCTGATTTTCCCTACAAGTGATCTCTTGTCTTCTCTTCTTACAACCCATTTTGCACCAATGGCAAGGGGGAATATCCAGTGGCTTCACATTTTTTTCTTTGATTGTTCAATAAGGACCACTTGTTTCAGTATGTATGGAAATTTTCTTCAATATTTTTATCTAAAAATAAACTTGCAAAATTTTTTCTCACAATATTCCTATCTCATAGCAATGACATTTCAACTAACAAAAAAAAGATAACCAACATCAAAATAATTCATAAAAGCCACTTGCATCCACTTGTTCCTTAACATGCTATAGAATATTAAAAAGGAACCATATTGATAAGAAGTAAAAGGCTTTGATACCAGTTGATTTATGATTGGAAATTGCTGAGGGCGGGGGGAATCAGTAATAATATCTTTCCAATTTTTAGCTCAAGTTAATTTCTTTTTTTCTATTATCTTCTTATGTGGCTAATGAATTATGTATATGTTTAATATGAATTACGTATATGTTTAATTATTAATGGTTTCTTTTACAGTTAATAGAGAGATAATTTTGCTTATATACTCACACAAGATTCAACAAGCAACACATTACGATGCTCCATATAAGTGGAAACAAATAATGGAGAAAACCATGATTTTTTTTCTAAAAGTGATTTGAAGGTTTTTTTCTAAAAGTGATTTGAAGGAAACATCAATATTACATCAAATATTTTGTAGGTTGCAACCCATAGGATATTTCTACCTCAAGGAAGCTCCAACTCCCTTAAAATATTTTGCAAGATACAACCCACATGAGGCTCCTACTTCAATAGGCTACAACTTGAAAGGAGATCCAATCTCCCAATAAAAATACAAAGTCAAGTTTTATGGTTACCTCGTATCAATTTCTGCTATAAAATCTTATGCTCATATTCTCTACTTTTATTCTTCAATTATGTTCCTCTTCTTTTACTTTTCTCTTTATCGCCTAGCTAGAAATTTTCTCATCAACCCTTTCATATAAATTTGTTAACACCAAAAGTTCTTTTCTCATTCAAAAATGTATATTTTATAAGCATATCTTATTAACTGGCTTTATCCTATGTAGGAATACGAAATGAATGATATATCTCTTGGTCTTCTATGGATATTCATAATCTTCCTCCTCATTTTCAAATCGTAAATTTAGAATTTTGTAAAAAAAAAATAGAGTTGAAACAATATAGGAAAACATCAATGATTTTAAAGACAAATCTTGAAAACTTTTCAGATTTGTATTAGCTGCATTTTTCATATTTGTACCAAGCATATGTTAATGCTTTTGAGAATTCATGTTTAATAGAAGTATACATTTTCCACCTTATCTCTCAAGATATCATGTGTCCTTTTTTTTAATTGTAAGTCATACATCAATATAACCAATCTACACATTTTACAATGATCAGTCTTCAACAATGATCAGCGTGTGAAGTTCACATAACTTTCAACCTTTTCACTTGAAACAATCTTGCAACAATAGTAATATAACATTCAAAATAAATCACCCTTAATACAATCAACAAAACCTGATCAATTGATATGAATTCCAGTATTATCGATTGGAAGTAATGCTTCCATGTCATATGTAGTTGTTATTGTCAATCCCTAGGTGTCATTCTAGAAGCTGTTGATCCTTATAGTATGAGCTGGAGATCGGTTGGAGTAATGATCTGGATTCTTCGAAGTCTATGATCTTTTTCTTATATTTATATTTGTAAGGTTTGGGATGAATATATACATCAAGTAATTTGTGTCTGTCATAATGTGCTCTGTGTATTTTAATAAGATGGTATGAGAGCCTGTTCTCGCTAGATTTCCTTACGAGAAAGCTAGGAAGATGTGAGAGCAACAATAATAATGGAATAAACTAGTTGTAGCTTAAATATGTGCATTAATATTTTGTGATTTATGTGGTTGTTATTGTGTGTAGGTATGTAGATTTCTCTTCCTAATAAATTTCGGAGAGTAAGTACTTTCTCACAAAGGAGGGTCACACGCACTCGAGTCAACCGAGACTCACATTTGACCCACGACTAATCCGGTCAATTTACAATCATAAGATAGAAATAGTCGGTCTGTTGTTTTGCTGCTGGCGTTAAATTGATCACGAAAAACTGAACAAGTAATTAGGTTCTCGAGGAAATAGTTAATGGTTCTCTATGTTGTCCGCAATTCAGTTCACATTCCATCTAGTCCCCAACACAACGGGTTTCAAAGCACAATGGGTTCATTATTTTGTTTGGCGTCGATAGGATCATTTGAACATGCACAATGAAAGATATGTGATACTGCGATAATTTACATCTGCTTGTGAATAATTCATGTCGTAGTGTGGGAGAAACTCTGATCTGAACACTCAATCTCGTGTCTCTTGGCTTCTTCCCACACGCAGTCCCATATGTTGAAGAAAATAGGAAAGGATCCACTTCTTCACATTATGACCGACATATTTTCGCTGTTTTTGTGGACACTCATAACTCCGAGGAGATAAAATTCAATGTTCTCCTTATTTCCTGAAAGGGTCCATAGTACATGGTGCAAGCTTATGCTCAAGATGCAATCCTGTACGCAAGTCGTTGTGAGCAAAATCAGAGGAGAGTCTGGTCATGGCTGACTGGTTGGGAACTGTGGGAGAAATGGATTTGAAGCACGATTGTAAATTTTAATTAAATACGACGAGATCCATTGTGAAATTCCAAAATTCCATAAACATTATTGAAACTATTTGGTATTTTTCATTGAGGATGTCGAGATAAGTTTTGAAGGTGACAATAACATCTGTCAAGAACGATATCGTGTCGTTGATGGACTTTCAGTAGCGGACGCTTCTTCGATCAAGATCTGCATATATCGAAGACATTAAGCTTGCATCGGTCCATTTTGGGTTTAGTCTCGTGTTTATTAAGTTTCAACTCACACACGAAGATTATTCATTGCATAGAGGAGGGATGATGCAGTTAACGCCTCATAAGGAACGCTGATATCGATGATCTTAAATAATCCTAGAGGTTATAAAAGTTTTTATTTTTATTTTGTTGGGTTGGTATTGGTTGTAAAAAGGGTAGGTGGTTTTTAAAGTGGAAGCCTTGGTGTCTAAACATTATTTCTCATTTAAGTTGAAGTTGTTTCATCAAATTTTGAACACATTTACTATCAATACCTTTATACTAGCGACTCGCGGATAACGCAAAATGAAATATTCGCAAAATGGTGGTTGGTCCATAGCAATATTTGGGAAATGGTGGTTGGTCTATAGGATGGTTCATTACTTTACGGCTCTTATTGCACAAGCCCTGACTAGCTTATTGCAGAAGCCCACACTAGCTCAGGTCTTAATATTGTTGATCATGCAAAGTTCATCAAGGATGGTCAGAGGCAGCTACATTTTAAATTGAGATCAAGTAAGAGCTTGAAAATTTGGTGGTGAAAAGACGAGTGTTTGAGAGATTCCTCAATGGATATTGGTGCTTACCAAGACCAGTGAGAGAGATATTTCTTTATTGTTGTAATATTTTTTTTTAATGTTATCCATACAATAATTAAGGGAGGGTATTGGAAGTAATGTTTTCATTTCATGTGTAGATGTGTTGTGAGTCCCTGGGCGTCCTAGAAGCTGTTGATTCTTAGGTTATGAGTTGGAGATGAGTTGGATTCATGATATAAATTTTGTCAAATTTTATGAGGTTTTCCCTATATATATTTGTAATTGTTGTGATGATTTATATATCTGTAATTTTTGTGATGAACATATACAGAAGGCGATTTGTTTGTGTCAAAATATGCTATCAATATTTTTCTAACATTACAAACAAAGGGATAAGGACTTCCATAAATTTTGGTGGGTAGTAACCACTACTATGTTTTCACATTTACACTTTTACTCTTACATCTTATAGAATTGAAGAAAACAAGAAAAATGGGAGGTACTAACTACTGGTATGTGTATTTATTTTCTTCTTTTTCCAATTCATTTTTTATGCAAATACTTGATTAAATTATTGTGGGAATGAAAAAAAATTGCAAAAATATTTAAAACTCATGACATAAATATTACAACTACATTAAGATATTATGGAAAAAAAATTGAGGGAGTTATATGCATGGAACAAAGGCTACAATAAGACCTTAAAATTTATGATTCAATGAAAAGTTTGAAAATTATATATATTTTTTAAATATTGAAAAATATATATATTTTTTTCACAAGTTAAACATTATAACTTGCATTGGTCAATTCTAAATTAATAGTGACAAACAAGAAAATCTATTGCTATAGTCCTTCCTTGGCAAGGACTAATAAGCAAGATTTGTAAATGTTCAATTTTTATTATGTAATTGACATGTAACATTTAATATATATATATATATATATATATATATATAAACAAAAATCATTTAGTCTATTTATATTTAAAGATACATAGAGAGGGAAAGAGAGGGATTATATCTTTGCGATGAGGAGGCGTGTATTAATATTTTAATGTGAATAATGTGAAATATAATAAAATGCAATCATGTATCTACTTATATATTTTATAAAACAAGTGAAAATAAATGTTTATAATTAAAATATATTATGAGTGTGTTGCTCAAAATCGGTATAGATATATCTTAACTCTATATTGACCTAAAGGTGAGAAAAAAAAACCTCTTGAGATGCAAACATTTCCTCAATTTTGAGACTTAAAAATATATTCGCATTTTGGAAAATCTATTTTTCCATTCAAAAATAAATTTTCATTTTATTGCTCTCAATACTTGATATATGGGGAGAGTGGATCTATATAAATTAAATAATAAAATTTATACATACATACAAAATCTATTTGAAATTTACATATACAAAAAATATTTTTTATTTTAAAAGTAACAAAAATACCAAAATATAATGCGTGAAAAGATCTAAAAGGATGAGATCTAGGATATGAGATCTAGAATTGGAATTTTGATTTCTCTTTACCCGTCAGATAATGTTTTTTTATGTTTTTTGATGTTACCCTTCTCATAAAAAAAACGTTATGTTTAAAAAATTTCCTTTCGAGTGTGATGTTCTCATAATAAATTAACCCTTCACAAATAAAGGTTTGATTAAAAAGTTACCCTTCAATAACATACTTATGTTACAATATGGATAGAAGAACCACATTTTCTTACCTTAAAAAACCACAATTTCATACCTTAAACATGTCAAAAGCTTCCCAAGTTTTTAGGTTTCCCATAAAAAAAAATGTTATGTTTAAAAATTTTCCTTTCAAGCATGATGCTCTCATAATAATTTAACCCTTAACCAATAAAGTTCTGATTAAAAAGTTACCATTAAATAACATAATTATACTATAATTTGGATAGAAGAACCACATTTTCTTACCTTAAAAAACCACAATTTCCTACCTTAAACATGTCAAAAAAATTATCAAGCGTAATGTTATTGTTAATGTGAAAATAAAATTCTTGATCAGTCAGCAAAGTCTTAGTAATTTTGATAGAAGATGGCAAAGTAACACGCTTTCATTTGTCAACAAATAAAAATATCAGATTTAAGTTTGATATAAGTTTACTATATTGTTGTTTCTCTCTGATATATTTCGTTTGATGGGACCAACATACGTAGGGATTTCGATTTCAACTTTCAAAAAATGGAAATAAATAAGAAAATTCTGATGGAAAACCAATCATTATTTTCTTTCTAGAAAGGTAATGATATCGATTAGATTCACCCCTCATCCACACTACTGTATATGTTGATATCCAAGTTGAAATGACAATTTATAAATCCCCATGTCCATGAGATACAATGTGGGAAGTCAAGGGAGGGTGGTTTGGTTGTTTGTTTGGTATAAAAACCAATCGTGAGTACTCAACAAAAAAATTTGTAATGTACAACCACCTCCCCATCCCAATATTGCACTTAGAATTAGTCTTCTTCTCTATATAAATAGTTTGTCTCCACCCGAACTATATAAAATTCTATTAATACGTTTTTGTAAAGGAAAAGTATTATAAATGGATAAAGCCTCTCTTTGTTAAAATTTCTTAAACTTAAGAAACTCTATTGTTAAATATTGATTTACTTCTCCTACTTACATAAGTTATTAATCTGAACAATAAAAATTAAAATCGAAGTTAATAGAGTTAAAAATATACACATACAGATAAAATATTAAATAACATGCTCATAGACAAAGTGACACACAAGGATTTTAAAAACCCTTGGGAAAACCAGAGTTGCTAGCTCTTGGAGGGTTTTTATTATTATGTAGATTTTAAGTACAACAATCATGGGCACCAAAAATAGTTAAACTGAGAGTGAAATATAAATGGAAACAATACCTCTATCCCAGAGACAGAAAAATATGATTGAGTCACACCCTCAAATGGGATTTATTGAACTTCGTCCCTTTCTGGCCTCTAAAAACGCCAGTGCTACTCTGAAGCCCTTTGCATTAGCCTATAAGCTGCTCTGGAAGGGTCTGCATCAACCAACAAGGGGTTACGCTACCCTTGCACTACCCTAACTCGACCTGTGTTAGCCCTATGTGGCTCCTACTGCCTCTGCTCTACCCATCTTGGGCTATTGGATTGACTGCATAGCTATTCCATCTGTGTTGCTCTGGATTTCTCTTTCTCTTCCCTCATTGTACTCTTGGCCTGGGACTACACCATCCCCCTCACCAATACTTCCCCTCGCTACACCTAAAACACTTCTAAAATTCTTAGCAAATCATGCCCTAGAATCTCAGCTTAGCTTCAGTGCTCTACTAGTGTGTGTGTTCTCCAACTAACCCCAAACCTTTCTCTTATAATTTTCTCGTTGAAATATGAAAAGTCGTGATATAATATCTAATTGACAGCTAAGATTAAAAGCTACTTTATCTGCGTCACTTAAGTCATTCTCATCACATGTTTAATTTAATTAACTTTAATCTTTTAAATTTCCTAACTTAGAATTAGGCTCCTTAATTAAAATGATTAATTAATTAAATATCTCTTAAACCTGATGGAATTTCTTCGAATGCTTTCTTGAAATTGGAGATATTATGTACTCTAGTCCCTTCAGAGATTTTGGGAGGTAGAGCACATCCGATGCTACTCCAACACCTAAAAATCTCAATGGTCCCTCTTAGTGATGAATGTGCTCTAGAAAAACACTTCACCCCGAAGCACTGCTCTGGTATTTGGTGTTGGCCTCTACGTTGATGCTTGGCCTACTGCCCTTCATCACTGTGCTAATGTTTCTCTTCTATACTGCTTCCCATGACTCTAACACAGTCACTGCTACATCTGTACTCCAGCTCCCTCTCAAATTTCTACATCATGCTTCCCATAGCACTTCCACTGCTAACTATTGCGCTGCAACATAGTTGCTGACAATAAGCAACTGAAAGACCCTTTCCCAAATGATAGAAAAGTGAGTCAGGTTGTACCTCATCACTAAAGCTTCATAGTCTGCTACACTGCATTGCCCTTCTGAAGTCAATATATTGTTGCAACTCTGCACTGTGTAATCAAACCTTCTTTGCATTGCCTCTACACTATTTCCCTCTACCTATTGCTGCATCTACAATGTGTTTTCCTCATGAAGCCTTTGTGCTGCTACAACACTACACTGCCTAAGAAAGCCTCCTCTGTGTTTCATCTACGTTGCTATTGCATGTGAACTATGATGCTCCCTATCCAACATGTCAGGTTCTACCTCTACTTCATATGTGATCTTTTCACCTGCTGATCCAGTGATTCCATGTTGTTATCTTAAGGCTCTGGTAGCTTCGATGTGATTCATGAGTTGGGATACTGAATGATCCTACCATCACTATACAGCTTCTCAACATATCAATATCACCCCACTTCTGTGGTTCATGAACGTTGATGGCTACATCATCATCGGATCCATCATGTGCTACATAATCCTTGGAACTAGAAGCTTCCTTGTATGTCTTCCTTTGAGGAAAATTGCTAGCAAAGTATCAAATTTTTCCGCATTGGAAAAATTTGATCTTTGATAGATCATGCTTATTTTTCCCTTACTACTTCTTGGATGCCATCATTTCATCTTCCTCTTCCTCCTTCCTCACCTTGCTCGAACCGGTGTTGTACTGCCTCATGGTCATTCGGTGGATCTCCACTTATCAGAGGGTAACCCACATATTGTACTTGTTAGGAAGATCCACTCTACCTAAAATAATTTGGTAAAATGTTTCCCAGTCATTTGTGACAAAATTTAGAGCAGTCCTCAGCATGTCATCGTCGTCCACATTAACCCCGATACTAGTCAGCCAATCCCGGATCGACTGTAGTTTAAATAGGAAACGAATGATTTCCTCTCCCTTGGACTTCATAAATAACCTGATTTGGTTCTCGAGAAACATCTTCCTCTAGAAGGAATTCCCTTGATACAATGTGGTTAAATATTCCCACATCTCAGGAGCCGTCATCTTCTCAGTTATGTGTGGTATAGCATGATATTTCACCCTGTCCATGATGAAGTGCTTGGCATGTGCCAGTACTTCATTACGCTCTGCGAGGAGTTTCACATCAGTTGGTGTACCCAAGACTTTCTCTACATTCTCCCTCAAGTTGTATGCTTCCAGGACTACTGATATTCTAGCCTTCCAGATAGCAAAGTTTTGCAGGTCATCCAACCTATCCTGATCACGCAGTCTGTGTGACGCCATCTGCTTAGAAATTTTTCGAAACAGATCCTCCTCTCTCTGCTAGAGAATCAAATCTACAGTCTTCAGCGAGAAAGGCACCCTCTGCTCCATCTGACAACTGATTTCCTTCTTCGAAATATGCCAAAGACAACGAATCAGTTCTCTTTGATCACCCTACAATCTATATTTAGCTTTATTTGGTAATGAAATATGTTGAGAATTTTTTCTCCTCCCACTCTTTATCAAATTAGCTTAGTCTTAATTATGCACTTTTAAAATCTTCACCCTACCAAAAACTTTTAAATATGTGCACAATAATTAGATTCTGGACTACGTCACCTTGGTTGGCGTCTATGTGAGCTCGTGCGTGGCTCTTGTTGCCTTTGCTTCCCTTTGGTGTTGCATTTCCCTCTCTAGTTTCTCTATTGCTACTGCTGCTTTCTTCCACACATATTTATTTATCCGTCTTGTTGGAGATCCAGCTTGGATTGTAGTCACTCTGATACCATGTGAAAATTTCTTAAACTTGAGAAACACTAATGTTAAACATTATTTTACTTCTCTTGTTTACATAACTTATTAATATTAATATTCGTTATTAATATTGAAGTAAATATAGTTAACATCCTACACATACATATCAAATACTGAATAACATAGTCATAGACACAGTGACAGATAAGGATTTTTTTGACAAATTTCCCCAAGAAAATCCAATGCGGGAAAAGTGGTGCTACTAGCTTCTGAAGGGTTTTTTATTATTATGCAAATTCTAAGTAGAGTAATCTTGGGCACCAAAGCTGGTTAACCCCATAAAGAAATATAAATGGCAACATACCTCTAACCTGGAGATAGAAAAATGTGATTGATTCACACCCTGAAATGGGATTTAGAGAACTCATACCCTTTTCGGGCTCCTCAAACCCTAGTGCTTCTCTACAGAACTCTTTGTCAGCCTTTCTAGCCTACATCAGCCTCTGTGTTTCTCAGGAAGGGCCTGTGTCACCCAATAAGGGGTGACGATGCCCTTTCACTGCCCTCATTGGGCTTATGGTCTGCATGGCTCCTATTGCCTATGTGCTGCCCCTGCTGGGCTCTTGGGTGGACTGCGTAGCTGCTATCTCTGCACTGCTCTAGATGGCTCCTTCTCTACCCACATTTTACTCCTAGACTGGGACTAGACCACCCCCCTCGCCAATACTGCCCCTCACTATAGCTAAAGAACTTCTAAAATTATTAGCAAACCACGTATTGTACCTTAGCTTAGCTTCAAGTATATGCTAGTGTGTTCTCCAAATGACCCCAAGCCCTTTCTTATACTTTTCTTATTAGCATCAATATTGATCTAATCAATCAATTACTAATATTAGAAGTTGCTTGATCCATGTCACTTAAGTCATTCTCATCAGATGTTTAATTTAATTAACTTTAATATTTTAATTTTCCTAACTTAGACTTAGGGTCCTTAATTAAAACAATTAATTAATTAAATATATCTTAAACCTGATGGAATTTCTTCTAACTCTTTCTCGGGGTCTTTGAGATCTTATGTACTCTAGTCGCTCCACATAGTTTGTTAGCTAGAGCACATTTGAGGCTAACCCCAATGCCCCAAAATATCAACAATCTTATCTTATGGGGACCGACCCTACAAATCTGAATAGTGTGATGGCAATACTCTATGTCATAAATATAAAAATTTCACCCCCCATCCCTCATAAAGTACTCGCCAAATATATAATACAAGGTACATGGAGCAGGATTTGAAATTTCCAACCTTCCATACCCCCAAATTCAAAAGAGGAACCATGCAAACTTGTAGGGTTACAAGCAAACATATTATAAAATAAATCAAATATCTTTCCCTAAATAAATAGATTCATATTTATGCTTAAGTAGTACTTTTTAGAGCTCTACTATTATCCTTATTTTTCTTTGAAATATGCAATTTCTTGAGAAATTTAGTTACAATAACCTATGACTTTTTATGTCATGTTATAGATCTCACCACTAGGAGCAACTAGTTATAAAAGAGGGGATGATGACGTGCCCCCAAACATGGTTAGATTATCCCAAGATTATTTTATATTTCGTATAGTGAAACAGTGAGACATAATGGCTATAAAGTTTGACTTGGTGTATCATTTTCCATACAATGAGTTATAGTGTCCTACATGTTGTTGATAGGTGGTATATGTTACACTCTTGTAATGTTGTGATGTTATAGAGCTCTTCACCTTGAACCAATTTTATAAACTTTGTATAGTTTTATGGAGATAAACGAATAACAACATAATATTTTAGAAAGTAGCTACTAATTATAGGTTCAAAGACCCATTCATAAGAAAATAATCTAATATGATACAAAATTTCATACATTAGCTCCTAATTAGATGTATAAAATCCCATTTGATAGTAGGCCCATTTAGTTTCCTACTCTAATATCCCATGACTTTTCTCTTTGTGTGCACATAGTGACATTGTATTTACCTCTTTTGGAACCATCACCTTTAATATCTACATTCCTGTAACATATTTTCTTTCCTCTTCACTCAGGAGGTGAACCACTGCATCAAACCTCTTGTAATTAATTGTTGGTGTGACTTCCCACTTACTTCGGCCCTCCTCTCTCTCTTCAAGCTTCCATTTCAAATGAAATAACACCTCCTTAAAACCCGAGTCAGAATTATTAATATACAAATAAGTGCAAGTGATATTCATAACCCTTATGAAGGTAGTCTCAATTGACTAGGTTGGATTTGACTATGGATTCTAGATTCAGACCCTTCCTCTTTCTTGGTTTTTCTTCGCACCACCTAACTCATTCCCAAGTTTCGACTGGGCCACATAGAAGTTGGAGAATCGTATCTTTGTCCACCTTATGGCCCTTCCACTTTAGTTCAGTTTGACTATAATGTTTGACTGAGAAAAAAAATCAACACGCCCACCAATTGACTCTGACATAGGGATCCATCTCGCATGAAACTTTGTAACGAGCCTTAATAACACTTATCTCTCAGAGCATTAATCCAAAATAGGCCCTCAATTTTGGAATTCCACATAAGTTCCTCCCCTCTATGCATCCTTCGATCCAAAAAAAAAGAGTCTCATAATCCCGACTTCTAGTTGTGAAGGTGGTTACATTGTTTGCCTCCTCTCAGATTGGAAACAACAAACCTCCACATGTATACAAACTATACAATAGCACCAAAGGGTTCAAGCTTCTCATACTTAATGAAAAATAACTTAAATTTCCTATCACCCTTCCATGTGTAGGCTACACAGTATTTCTCACGTTGTAATATGCATTAATATCTTCTAGCCTTTACAATGAAACCTTGCAGTTTCGCCATTTACGGATGAGTTAAATAATATAATAAACAATGCTTGGAACAATAGTTGAGGATTTTATAAGTAATTCGGTTAGGTGAATAAGAACATCCAAATTCATGCATATTATATTAATACATAAAGAGAATATTTGCATAGGAAAATTCTGAAGCTCACTTCTTTAGTTCTCCTTTACTTTTGGCTTCTTCATTTCCGTGCTCTACTCTACCTTCTACTCCTAATATATAAGTTATGCCCTAATAGATACATTTCCATGAACACAAAAATATATACACAGTTACATAAACTCTCTGCTCCCTCCAATACTGGATGTCGTGTCCTAACACATACATTTCCATGAACGCAAATATATATACACATTTACACAAACATTGGACATATTCCCCAAACTACCTACCACCTCAACTGGATAATAGAAATATATATACACATTTATGCTAACATTGGACATATTTTCAAAACTACCTACCACCTAAGCTAGATACTTGTCCATATTTACAAAGACTCACTTCAAAATATCCCAACAACTTAATGATCCAGATTCCTCTAGAATCGGGATATCTAGCTTTACAATAAAATCCTTATAAATCAAATGTATATAAATAAATAGGAGAAAATAGAACCTATTTCTAGAATTTATAGGATCCCCAAAAAAATGTTGTTATTTTAAATATGCACAACTTCACTGTTGTCACAACTTTGGATTTAGTTTGCTAGGATCCCACAAACAATTCTATAACATGCCACTTATGTTGTTGGGTAAATATTACACAGTAAACTACTTATGGTTGTTGGTTTTTCTCCTCCTTTTCTTGTACAATATCTAGAAATTATACAAATATATGTATATCAATGGATTCAATCCAATATAGTAATGTATTAAAGATATATACTGAATCGGAATTGCTTCTACAAATCAATTGCAGAAATTAAACACAATCGCTAATCACATGAAGAAAAGAAAGAATCAAATCAAACCACAACAAAAATAATTTCCTAGGAAGGATTGCTACTCAAAACCCCTCTATCTTTTATTATATATTAACCATGGAATCATGCAATAATTACAATCCACTCTTTTCACAGGAGTCTCTTGCACTCTCCAAATTGTCTCACAATGTCATGGACAAAACTAGCCAACATTTAGCCAATTCTCAGCCTCTAAACAACTTGCCCTACTTGCGTAATTCCTGATGAATGAAATCCCTAATATTTAGGAATTTTAGTCTTCCTAAACTGCGCAAGGATCATGGGCACTCCAATGGATGAATGGTTGCATGTGGTCAACCTACTAATCACACAATTGATAGTTAACATCCCTTTAACCTTTGTCTCAACTGGGTTTTCATTGGAAATCACATGCATGCAGCTATTAATAGTAAATCATCAGTTGCATGGCATATTACTAATTTTGAATTAAATATATTTAATTCACATGATATCTCACTAGTGCAACAAACAGTTACAAGTAATTCACCTCTCTAACTAACCTAAGTAATTTAACTGATTACTCATTCATTAAACTAATGAACCAACTAGAATTCGAACTCCATAACTAATAGAATTACTCTGCATGCCTCACCAACCACCCTCAACTCGAAATACATGAACTAACTGAGTTTATCACACTCAATTAACTGTTAGAATGGATCATTAGAGAAGATCACATTTTATTGTCCAATTTAATTAAGGGAAAATTAGATTAGACATGGTACCAAATTAATTAATTAATTTCGACATCATACTAATGTATCACTAGGACCTATTGGTCCCACACTAGTGTGTGTGCTGCAATTTCTTATTGGAATTCAACACACTCCCATGAATAATTTTTGCATCAGCATCTTCATTTCTCTAATTTCATTTGTTATCTTGGTCCTAATGCCATCCTCTTCTAGCTCATGTTTGTCATGTTCTATGTCAATCATTTGACTCATCAGCATCTGATTCAATGATTTCAGCTCTCTCAATACCTTTAAAATATGCTCCCTCCTCTTAGGGAAAAATTAAATTAGACACCACACTAGATTAATTAATTAATTTTGACATCACACTAATGTATCGCTACGACCTATTTGTACCACACTAGTGTGTGTGTTGGATTTTCTTGTTGGACTTCAAGACTCCCTCTCAACAAGAAAGGGATTATCTTCCACCCTGATCATGCCTCTATGGTATTTGAATTTGCTCCTGGAAAGTGCCTTCATCAGAATATATGCATCCTAATCTATTGTGGGAATGTACTGAAGTAACATAATGCACCTCTGAACACAATATCTGAGATGGTGGTATCGTATGTCTATGTGCTTGGACCTATCATGGAATACTGGATTAACCAAGAGGTTAATGCAAATCTTGTTATCACAATGTATCACATTTAGATCCATTTGAGAACCAAACAAACGAACCAGGATCTTTCTCATCCAAATGACCTCACATGCATCTTGACTTGTTGCCATGTACTCTGCCTCGGTCAAACTCAGTGACACAGATCACTGCATCTTGCTTTACCAAGAAACTCTTGTTGATCCTATGTTGAAGATCCCTCCCGACGTGCTCTTTCTGTCTGATGGATTGCCTGTCCAATCTGCATCCTTGAAGCCTTGAATCTTAACTCCCTCTATTTGTCTGTACCATAAGATATACTTTGTAGTGCTCATGATATATCTTAACACATGCTTCCCTGCCTTCCAAAAGAGCTTGGTCGGCTTAACCATAGCTTGCCTCAACTGGTTAACTACATAGAAAATGTCTGGTCTGGTATTCACTAATTACATCAGTGAAGCTACTAGCTTCCTGTAGAAGGTAGCATCCACTAGTTCTCCAGAAGTAGCATCCCTTTTCCTTGAATTTCCTAGAAGAAGAGTGTCCATGGGTGTACAGCTCTCCATACGAAACTTACCTAATATCTATTTGGCATACTTTCCTTGAGTGTAATGTTCCTAAATTAGCTTCAGCTAATAGGAACATTAGTTTTTCCTTGTTTATTTTTCATTTCATGATTAATGAATAAATTGTAAAGGAGGACATGTAAAACTCCTAAAAAATAAGAATAAATCAATGCCTATGTGAACAAAGACATATCTGGGCTATTTAAATAAACTCCTGCAATGTGAATGGGTCTAAATCACAAGAGTAGGCCATCTTTGACCAAGTCAAACAGCACAGTCTAGATGCATTGAACCTCTTTGAGGGACAGTGCAGTTCTAGAAGGATGCTCCAATGTGGAAAGGGTTAAGTGATTCAAGGTGGTGTAGGGTTTGGAAATACTACTATCTTATAAAGGGAATAGGAGGGAAATAAGGAAAGGGTTGTTGAAGATTATCATTTCACAAGGAATTGTCTGCTAGACATCCCTTGTTAGGCATTCCTATTCAGGAATCCCACCTCCTTCCTTGAGTAGCTCCTCGAGAAGAATTGTTCTAAATTTTCCACTATAAGGCTTGGGCCAAACTTCACCTTACATTTACAACGTTGCCCATGTTGAGGTTTGATCTGTCTTATGAGTTGTAGCAAGTGGAGGACTAGATTTGCTCAGATCTAGATGATAGCAGTGGCTCTTCTCAGTGAGTGTGTCTTTTAACCTCCTGAAAGAGTTCATTAGCTGATTGAAATTGAAATCTACATCTTGGCATTAGGATAAATCATTCTCAGAAGCTACAATGATGTTCCTCTCCCTGGGAAAGCGTTACATGCAGATCTAGAACTGTAGGGTGTTTTGCCTATGTTTTGGAGGAGAGATCTCCGGTGTTGGGGTTCTTCCTCTCACTGTGGTGATCCATGAATTGGCCATCCAATCCAATTTTTTTTTAGATTTGATATGATTTGTAACTGTATTATTCAGAAATTCTGAATCGTTCTATAGATCTGAAGTCTTAGATCTCAGATCTACTTCCGGTGCTTTATGTTTTGAGCAAAACCCCAAGGGGAATGTATAGATAAACCTTTCTTGTACATGGATCTATATTGGATCTATACTTTTATGTAAAGATATTATATAGATTTGAATAATCAATAAAATTCTTCTTCAGCCCTAAAAATAACATTGTCATGGTTACGCAGTCTTTTTTCATGGTTGTAGCACCACATTTCTAAGAATTTCCCCTGTATTCTCTCACTCTTTCTTCTGTAAAATGTATGAGTTATGCCTTTGATATTATTTTTTAATTTTAAGACCTTATTTCAGTCAAAACCTTCATAAAATTATTCTCTCATGCGTCAGTAAATTTCCGCATACTCCGGGTCATGGGAAATCAGGGTTTTCTAGCCTAGTTAGGAATGGAGGAACTGTTTAACATAGAAAAACACATTATTTTTCTTCTGAAATTTGACATGGAATTCCTTCATAATCCTAGCTATCATATCCAACCACTTTCCCATCTTATTTTTACGCAGATCTCTGAATACACATGTTTTAGGGCCTAAATTATCACTTTTCCCCACCTTTTGGTCTATAAAACGTTGTATAAGGTTGCTGCTGCATATTTAAATGAAGATTAAGTGCTTTGAAATCTGTATTAGGTATATGGCTGTAGCTCCACATTGGTAATAACTCAGATTATTCCCAATCGTGTAGTTGTTCCTTAGTTGGGAACATTACAGTGGTATCGGAGCAAGATCTTTGGCTCAGCTTGTGGCTTCAAGAAAAAGTGTTGTAGAGCAAGGAGAAAGGTCAGAATGATGAATAAAATGAGTTTACTCTGATCATTTTTCAGATCTAAGAAGAACCTCTCCAAGGAGGTTGAACAAGAAGGAGAAAGAAGAAGCAATGAAACTCCTAGAAAGCTTCAAGAGCAGAAAGATCTTCTGATCAGATCTACAATATCTATACATAAGGAAAATGATGAATTCTCACCTCATGGATATGTGCACTCAACCATATCACCAAATCTTCAACATTTTGTCTGTTATTTCTTCATGAAGAGGAAGAAAGGAGGTGTACCTAAGAAGGAGACTCTTAGAGAGTATTTGGAGGAGTATGAAGCTCAATCCAAGGAGTTCAAAGATAACTTAAACTTCCAAAGGTTCTGCAAGATCAGGGAGAGAAAAGGCACAAAGAAGGAGTAGCATGACATGGGTAGATTCTATCTATCTATCTTTGATGGATAACTTAGATGTCCATTCAGGGTTTGGGTGGAGGAGCTAAACAACTTTGTGCAACAACATCAAGTCTAAAAAATTGAAACCATCAAAGTAGGAGCACTGCACTTTGAAGGTAAAGCATATGCTTGGTGGTTTTTTGACTCATTTTCCTTGAAGAATGAAAATACACCTGCTTATGTAAGGTTTATTGCAAGATTGATAGAGAAGTTTGATGAAGTCCCATGTGTAACATCTTCTGTTGACACTATCAAACCATATTAGTCAAATATTTTGCATGAGTTGGAAGGGTCTATGAATCCAAATCCATTTCTGAAGAGCATGGAAGAAGGTGCGAGTTTGTTTGATGCCTTGCCTAGGGAAATATCTCCTTTGAATGAAGGGAACTCTTCTCAAGAAGGAAGCATGGGCATTCCTCCTTCACTAGATAACCAAGATCTAACGTCTCTTTTTGATGATCAGGCAATTTCAGTTATTGGAGAGGAGAAGGAGAAGGCAAGAGATAACGCAGTCATGAAAATGGCACCTCAAGTGCCTCATGAAGAGAATGATGGAGCACTTACTCAAATAAAGGAAACTCTTGCACCCTTGCAAGGAGTTCGACAAGGTCTCACACATAGAGTTTTTGGAAAAGCACATGAACATCATGTAACCCCATGGCCAAAAAATGAGATCTTGAAGATGGAAGGAGGAAGGGAGGAGGGAGAGCATCACGAGAGGAAGAGCATGGATTCTTCTCCATTTCAAAGCTTGGGATGACAAAGAAGGTAAGAGGAATTATGTATTAAAGGTAGGGGAAAATCTATCTACCTACATCCTCATTCTACTCTATACCTTGACACCTCTTTGCAAGGAGGCATTCTACAAGGAGAACCTCTTGATGAGAGAAAATCTAAAGTTTTCTCTCAACTATGGGCAGCATATACATAATTGGCTAAGGAGGGATCCTTGGGAGAAGCTAGCACAACACAGAGAATCACTCAGGAATTCAGGAGAGAGATGAGCAATTTCGTGAGAGGGGCATTGCTAACTCCCTCTCAGAAATCTATGCTGGGAAAGAAGAAATCAGATATCTATGATGGCATGAGCATGAAGGCACATGGAAACTCCATATCTTTGGAGAATCCCATGATCTCTTCATTCACAAATAAAATTTCTGAAGATAGCAAGGATATTCTAACCCTCTTGTATACATGGGCCAAAAGGAGGAGGTTTTGGAAAACAAGAACTTTTCGAGGGGAAGTTGATTTCCATGTGCTCCAATCTTGTCTTGGGAAAGATTAGTTCTGATTGGGGTAGCAAAAGGAAGATTATGACGCTCCAGCATGTGACTTTGATATCAAGGATTTCAAATAAGGGAGCCATTATATGATAGGGGTAGCCTTTCAGACCTCTACAACGTTGTCATTCTTGGAGAGATTGGATCCTTATTGGGATTCCCAACTCATGATTGGATACTCCAAGGACCTTTTCACATGGGGGGTTCTTGATGGGGAAGTAAAGAATGAAAGGTTCAACGTGGTTGATGGAGTCATCTATTTCTATAATCTTATTCTTTTGGTTAGTGACTCCAAGCTCAAAGAGAAATTACTAGATGCCATCTATGAGATCCTGCTTTCGAAACCCACTGGCTTCATTAGAGCATATCATACACCATTTTGTGGTTTCATATGGGAAGGTTTTAAAGAAGAGGTTCACTCTCATATGCAGATGTGCATGGACTACTTGGTGGAGGAGGAGGGGCATAACTCTTGGGAAGAGCCATCATTCAGATCTCCTTACCCATTGAGTCTGAGGGGGAACTCATCCATGAGTTACCCCACTAATGTAAAAAAAGTATATAGAGAGGCTCATCCTCTTGAGCATTATCATGTATCTCCTATATGCTTATTTTTTTATAACACTCATTCGCAGCACATATCTCCAAAAAGGGGCACTATTTATGACGGGTTTCATTGGCAATGCCATGAACTTTGTTAATGTGAGACATTCCTTGGAGAACCTTGGAAAGCTATTATATTCCTTAGGGTGTGATTCTTATACACCAACCATGATGTAAATTCTCCAAGCATTCCAAAGACATGAGGCAGCAAAAATGTGTTGGGGAAGGCACTTGTCACATCCTATTCTATGGCAGTTAAGGATAAAACTGCATTGGTTGCACATGAGGGAACATCTTCCTTCTCATCTATCATACATGGCAGCTAGCATGATTCTAATTATGATCCAACAAGCTGAAGATTTCCTTATCTTTGTTTGAGGCATAGTTGGAGGAGAGGCACACTTGTTGGATGTGCCCATGGGGAAAGGAGTTTCCCATTCTTTTTTCATTGCATGCTTCAAGGGGAGCATGAGATTTTGTATGGCCACTATGATAGATCACTTGTCCCTTTGTAGAGTGAGCCATATGTTTGTTGGTAATATGCCTCTCATATGTATTGGGGAGGAGTACTTCTATGGATTGCCAAGCTTGGAGGTGATCCACTACATTTGGATGATAGCATGGAGATGTGAGTCTTTCATGAATCATGAAAATCCCGATGATTGTCATCACTTCTATCTTGAGGAGGCCATAGATCAGTAAGAACGTTTCCACAAAAACCTTCCCTTTCTTTATGATGGTAACCCTTGGGTTTATTCACCAAAGGCCAACTTGCATATTGAGGAAGGATCATTGGAAGACAAAACTATTGTAGAAAATTCAAAGCATTGGTGGAGACTATTGGATGAGGAGGCCACAAAAGAAGAAGGGGAAGTTTTGTAGAACCCTTGCGGTTGCTTGAGGACAAGCAACCTTTCAGAGGGGGAGATTGTAATGTTCCTAAATTAGCTTAAGCTAATAGGAACATTAATTTTGACTTGTTTATTTTTCATTTCATGATTAATGAATAAATTGTAAAGGAGGACATGTAAAACTCTTGAAAAATAACAATAAATAAATGCCTATATGAATAGAGACATATCCGGGCTATTTAAATAAACTACTCCAGGTGTGAATGGGTCTAAATCACAAGAGTGGGCAATATTTGACCAAGTGAAACAACGCAGTCCAGATGCATTGAACCTCTTTGAGGGACATCGCAATTCTAGAAGGATGCTACAATGTGGAAAGGGTTAAGTGATTCAAGGTGGTTTTGGGTTTGGAAAGACTTCTATCTTATAAATGGTAGAGGAGGGCAGCAAGTAAAGGGTTGTTGAAGATTATCATTTGACAAGGAATTGTCTGCTAGACATCCGTTGTTGGGCATTCTTGTTCAGGAATCCCACCTCCTTCCTTGTGCAGCTCTTGCAGGATAATTTTTCTAACTTGTCCACTATCAGGCTTGGGCCAAGCTTCACCTTACATTTATAGTGCTACCCATGTTGAGGGTTGAGCTTTCTTGTGAGCTGTAGCAAGTGGAGGACTAGATCTGCTAAGATGTAGATGATAGTAGTGGCTCTTCTCAGTGAGTGTGTATTTTAACCTCCTGACAAAGTTCATTAGCTGATTGCACTTTAGATCTACGTCTCGCCATCAGGCCAAATAATTCTCAGACGCTACAACGTTGTTCCTCTCCCTAGTACATCTTTATTTGTAAATCTACATCTTTAGGGTGTTTTGCCCGCGTTTTGGAGGAGAGATCTCCAGTTTAGGGGTTCTTCCTCTTACTGTGGTGATCCATGGATTAGCCATCCTATCCATGTTTGTCTCAGATCTGATCTAATATTTAATTGTGTTATTCAAAAATTCTAAATCATTCTACAGATCTGAAGTCTTAGATCTCATATCTACTTCACGTGCTTCATGTTTTGAAAAAAACCCCAAGGGGAATGTATAGATTAGCCTTTCGTGTACATGGATATGTATTGGATCTATCCTTTTATGTACAGATCTGATCTAGATCTGAAGAATCAATAAACTGTTGCTTCAGCCCTAAAAATAATGTTGTCATGGTTATGCAGTCCTTTGTCATGGTTGTAGCACCTCATTTCTGAGGATTTCCCCCGTATTCTCTCACTCTTTCTTCTGTAAAATATATGAGTTATGCCTTTGAACTTTGTTTGGGTTTCAAAATGTCACTCATTACCATACATTTTCACCTATGCTTCCATTATATCACCCATTATTCACCACCATGTCACTTCATTTTCCCTATTATTCACCATTAATGGGTCTAATTTATATTTTCCAAATATTATTTATTTTTAAGCATTTTTAAGAGAAATTCTTGATTAAATATTATAAAATAATATATTTTACATTATATATGGAAAGTGGGTTGTTTTTTTTACATGTGTAGGTGCCAAGGAAGCTTCCAAGACACCTTTATGTGGCCTTGAATGATGAAATTCGAATTTGAAGAGATAAACCTCATGGAGAAGATCAAGGACAAAAGGGGGTTATGTGTCTAGATGGTTGAGAGATGTATGGAACTAAAGAGAGATTAGTGGATGATCATTATGAGTTTGTTACTCATCCCATTGTATAAATAGGAGTACAATCTCCTCCATTTGTAACCTTAGAATTTTGGAGTGTGTAATCTTAGAGTTTTGGAGTATGTAATTCAGAAGCCAGAGTTGTAACCTTAGAAAGTTGGTTTGTAATGGAGATTTTGAAATAAAGATTCATACTCGATTTTGCTTCTACATCCTAGTTCCTTGAAGGTAAAATGTGAGTTACAGTTATCTCATGCCTCACTTGCACGCTTATTTTCTATTTTAGTAATTTTTATTTATTTTTTATTTTTTTTTTATTTTTTTTTTTTTATTTTTTTATTTATTTTATTTTTTTATTTTTTTTTTATTTTTTTTTTAGCTTTCAAGTTTTTTTTTTAAATGTTCTAATATTGGAAGGATCTTATTTGAAAGTGTTTTTGTAAGAGAACCATAATATCTCATACAATTATTAGATATAGGTTTACTTCATTTCAGATTTTAAGTTCTTATTAGATGTTCTAATGTTGGAAGAGATCTTGTAGAATATGTTCTTGTAAGAGAACCATAGATCTCAAAAAATTATTAGATCTAGGTTTGTTTAGTTATTGAAAGAGATCTTAATGAATATGTTCTTGTAAGGGGACTTTAAGATCTTGGAAAAATTAGGAATCTTTCTAGATCTATATATTTTAGATAAGCACTTCTAAGTTTAGCTTCCCGGGTTGACATTAAATTAAACTCTAATTGACATCATCAATTGGAGCCAAACATTTTGGCCCCGTTGCCGGGGAAGTGCAACTAGAAGGATTAGTAATTATTTTATGCATTTGTTTTTTTTTTAATGGACTAATTTGTGGAACTTGGTGACAGCAAGTTCATAAAGGAGTTCAAAGTTTGGAGCATTTTTATTTTCGCACATAGTTAATTTAAATTCAGTTTTTATTTTAAACCCCCGTTTCTCACTAATCCATCTACGGATGATGAATTTGACAATGTTTAATAGGTACTTCTTGGAAAGCAAGGACAATAACCTTGAGCCAAATCTAAGACAGGATTATCACATACTTGTAAAACATAATGTAAAATTTTTAAATCTTGATGTGAGCATGTTTGAATTTTTAGTCCATAGATGGCTTCACTGGAAGCATTCTTTTACTTAGGAAACAAATAAATCTTTCAAGCAAGATAGGTAGAATAGACTGGAAAAATAAAAATGAGATCTCATTAGAAGTCATTAGAAGTCGTTATCATTAGAAGTTTTTAGTTTTGTTTTAAAAAATAAATCATCATGAATAAATTCAGTGACACATCTTTGCATCTCTATGTCTTGTTTCTATATCACGGGTGAGCCAGGAGCTTGATTATTGGAAATCCTTGTCTTTCGAGAGTCTAAACGCCCCCGTGACATTGCAGAAAGAGTGTAGATAATGCAAGGTTTTGTCGCAGATATTAATTGTGTTTTATCCATCCACGCTAACCTGCATAAATAAAAAATCAAGAGATTAGTATGCTCTCTTCCTGCACTTCGTGCGATCGGGAAGATCAGAAAATCTATTGATTTATTTTCAAAATTAAATAAAAACACTATTTCTTAGAATTTACACAAAATCATTAAAACTACAATGCTTTCAATACTGATAAATCATATCAAAGGTATTTCCAATTTGTTTGATTACACAATGTATTACATCGATGGAAAACATGGGTTTTGCACACAACAAATGAAAATGAATATGCTCGATAAGGAATTGGAAATATATGGAAAATGCCAATGGCTATACTTTTGTGCTACCAAAGTGTAGTGTAGATTCTTTTGGCCACTAGAAAGGGTCTCATTTATTTGTATGTATGACTTTTACTATCGTTGAATCATATTTCCCTACTATAAGACTAGTGCTTCCCATAGACTTTGCCTGATTCCAGGTCTCAATCTGACAAGGAAACCTCCACACTATGCTAAACAAGCACACTGCATGGTAAATAAAATAAGTGCAAAACAGATTTGTACAAAAAAAAAAATTGATAAATCTGGCTACATATAAATCGAAAAAAATAATAGCAAACCACTGTATGACTTGCTATATTCCTGTGTGGCTCTCCTTTACGATTTTGGTTGTACAGATTCATACGAAACTATACACAATTACTGCACTGTATTCTCACTCTCTTTCTCTTGTTGTTCTACTCTGAATAACTACTTTATCCAGTCATTAGGCAACAGAGAAACGTAACCTCTGCAAAAATGTCAATTTTAAAAAGTAGTTTCTAATCGAACCAAGGTAAATTTGAAAAAACGAAGATATGGGTTTTTTCTGGAACTAAATGAGTTACATAACCCAAAAATTGTTTCCTTTGAGTCTTAATGGTTTGAAAGGAAATCATGGTTCTTCGGGACCCTATTTTGGTGACAGTGTGAAGAAAAAAAAAAACTCTTCCTCTTGTGAGCTAGCTGATCTGCCTTCGCCATTCTCACCCAAATGAACCAAGGTAACTAAAAAAATGCAGAGCAAAGCTCAGCTAATTAAAACAAAGACAACACCGATATAGTAGATCGTATTTGTGTTGTTGTTGCCGTAGCATAAGGTGGGCCGAGAGGCTACAACGTTTGTTGACTGCTGCAGCTCGGGTGTGAGTGCTACAAATAGCCAAGCGCTGAACGCTGCCATGGAAGCTTCAACCATGCGATTATGAAAAATCCTCTCATAGCAAGCAGCTGCATGATGAAAAATCCTCACATGTTTTGTTTTCCAATTCTTTTGGGTTTGTTTTCCAATTTTAGTTTTAATTTGTTTTTATTTATTTTTGTATTTAGTTATAATTTCTTATTATAGTTAGTTTTTGTTATGTTATATTAATATATTAATTGTATTAATTAATATATTAATATGTTGATATAATTGTATTAGTTGTAATTTGTTATTTTTTATTATATTTTTAGTTGTAATATTTAATATTTGTTATGTTGTATTAATATAGTTGTAATTTCTTGTAATTTCTTGTATATATAATGTTTTTTATGTTGTTTTATAATGTTAGATTATGATTGTTGTTATTATATTATGTTCATTATTATTTTTTAAAAAATAATAAATAAATAAATAAATTGTTATGTGTTTTGTGATTGTTTTGAAGGATTTAAAGGGTAAATATTGGCATGTGAAGGATATTGGCATTAAAAAAACTTTAGTGATATGAAAATTGAGAGAATCATGATAATTACAGGATTATTTGAAATTGCAAGAGTTGGTACAAGTGCAAAATAAATAAAAATAAAAAAAATTCCACAAAATTCACGCAGGTCTGAAAATAAATAATGGAACACTTGGAAACAAATTCTGAGGATCGATTTATCAAACATTTGAAGGATTCTATAGATGATGATTATATTGTTTTGATAGCTTCAAGTTGGCATTAAACTCATAACATCTCTCTGTTGAATGCTTTTATATGACATACTAATATGTAGAACACAACAAATCTTTCTAATGTCAATCTTTTTGTCGAACATATTTCATCTAAAACAAATAGGGAGTATTAATTTTCATGGTTATTTTTAAGAATGGATTGATATTAATATCATGATTGAGTCAACTTCAACACTTTGATTTTCCTTAATATGTTTTATTTGGTATGAAATTTTTGCGTAAGAATCATGAAGGAACTAGCCATTTCTTCTAGAGCACACTTATGTTTTCTTTCTGCTAAGTTTTTTTTACAGGTTACAGGATAATCAAGTGATCATTAAGGAGATTACATTGTGATGAAAATTAGTCTTCCAAAGACTAAATTCATGAAAAATTCTAAAGATAAATCCATGTCCACAACCACCACCTTGCACCTCCCTTTTTGCAAAAGATTTTGAATTCCACCAATTGTCAATCCATAAAGCATACCATTTCCATGTCCATTTTTCACAGCAAGAGTTCTTCTTCATTCACCATGCATTTCCTTTAATCTATTCCTAACTCATCAATAAAAGCAATTTTCCATTTCCATTTCCTTTTTCCTACCATTTTTCATTTCCGCCAATAAAACCCTGCTTCTATATATATCATTGAGTCAAAGTCCTAGAGTCTAATTACCTTTGTAAAAACACCTAGAGGCTTGCATGCCCTTATGGAAAGTACTCTTTCCAATGAAAAATGGGAGTACATTAATATCCCTTGTTCGTTGGATCTTGTAGGTGACTTGACCACAACAAACATATTCGTACCTACAAAGATGTGTTAGGCATCTTGACTCCCATTGGAATCAATGGTGGGAGCTCTCGTGTTGGCTAGTGGCATTCATTAATGGCCACTAAACCAAAAACTTCTTACTATGTTCGACACCAACACATTTAATCACATAGTAAGATTTGTGCCATCGACCGTTGAAGACTTGAAGACCCATATTTTGTAGTAGATGAAGCAGATTTCCGTTCATTTCTTTTCCAGCTTGTCATGACTTGAGGACAAGTCAATAAATAAGGTTGGGGGGAGGAAAATGTAACTTATATATTTTGTATACCTTCCAAGCCTTATAGATTTTTAGCCATATTCAATAGACTCATCAGATTCATCAGACTATCCAGCAGCAGATACGACAATACAGATCCATCTTTCATCCACAACTTGCAGAAGAAGCTTCAGATCAGAATTGCAGCAGCTAAACATGCATGTTTCATCCACTTCTGTAGGTAAGTAAGGTATGATGTTTTCTAACCTTTAATCTTGAAATTCTTTTTAGATGCTAAAATGATGATATTTGGAAAATATTGCACTATTTCATTATTCCCTTTCTCATTAAAAATTGCCAAAAACCATCAGTTGGGGAGGGGGGAATTTCACACTTCATTTTTGTTCCCTCATTCATATTACATCTTAACCCACATAGTCTTCCCGCAATAAAAACTACTACAAAATGATGAGCATGTTAAATGAATTATTAAATATGATGAGCATATTAAATGACTTCTTAAAATGATTGATCTCAACAAAGTAAATAATGATTGTAAACACAAGAACCAATCATTAAAAGATATCTCAACAAAGTAAATAATGATTGTAACACAAGAACCAATCATTAAAAGATGCAAATTCTTTGCAAAAATAAAAGTTGTCCAAAGAAGTGCAAAGTTAAAAAGAAGTTCATGATTGAAAGATGCTTGTTACACAAGAACCAAACATCTTGTAAAAGGAAGCTCATCTAAGAATCAAATCAGATAAGTCATTGTAGTAGCTTGCATGAGGACATGCAAGAGCTTCAGTTGGGGAGTATGTTTGGGTTTCAAAATGTCACTCATTACCATACATTTTTCACCTATGCTTCCATTATATCACCCATTATTCACCACCATGTCACTTCATTTTCCCTATTATTCACCATTAATGGGTCTAATTTATATTTTCCAAATATTATTTATTTTTAAGCATTTTTAAGAGAAATTCTTGATTAAATATTAGAGAATAATATATTTTACATTATATATGGAAAGTGGGTTGTTTTTGTGACATGTGTAGGTGCCAAGGAAGCTTCCAAGACACCTTTATGTGGCCTTGAATGATTAAATTCGAATTTGAAGAGATAAACCTCATGGAGAAGATCAAGGAAAAAAGGGGGTTATGTGTCTAGATGGTTGAGAGATGTATGGAACTAAAGAGAGATTAGTGGATGATCATTATGAGTTTGTTACTCATCCCATTGTATAAATAGGAGTACAATCTCCTCCATTGGTAATCTTGAAGTTTTGGAATCTTGGAGTGTTTGTAATCTTAGAGTTTTGGAGTATGTAATCTTAGAAGCTTAGAGTTGTAACCTTAGAGTTGGTTTGTAATGGAGATTTTGAAATAAAGATTCATACTTCGATTTTTCTTCTACATCTGAGTCTCCTTTGAAGCGGTGTGATTGTGGAGTTATGGAGGGCCCCCATGGCCTCACTTGCATGCTTATTTGCTTATTTTAGGTATAATTTATTTTATGTTTTTGTTTGATTTCAGTTTTCAAGTTTTTGTTAAATGTTTTAATATTGGGAGAGTCTTATTTGAAAATGTTCTTGTAAGAGAACCATAAGATCTCAGACAATTATTAGATCTAGGTTTACTTCATTTCAGCTTTTAAGTTCTTATTAGATGTTCTAATGTTGGAAGAGATCTTGTAGAATATGTTCTTGTAAGAGAACCATAGATCTCAAACAATTATTAGATATAGGTTTGTTTATTTATTGAAAGAGATATTAATGAATATGTTCTTGAAGGGGACTTTAAGATCTTGGACAAATTAGGAATCTTTCTAGATCTATATATTTTAGATAAGCACTTCTAAGTTTACCTTCCCGGGTTGACATTAAATTAAACTCTAATTGACATCATCAATTAGACAAAAACAATCTCATTTGTCAAATTTTAGACCTTATTTCAGTCGAGCCCTTCATGAAATTATGGTCTCATGCTTCGGTAAATTTCTGCATACTCCGGGTCATGGGAAATCAAGGTTTTCTAGCCTAGTTAGGAATGGAGGAACTGTTTAACATAGAAAAATGCATTTATTTTTGCCAAATTTTGACATGGGAGTCCCTAATGAACTTATCTATCAGATCCAACCACTTTCCCATCTTATTTTTACACATATCACTGAATACACATGTTTTAGGGCCTAAAGCATCACTGTTCCCCACCTTTTGGTCTATAAAACGTTGTATAAGGTTGTTGCTACATATTTAATTGAAGGTTAAGTGCTTTGAAATTTGTATGAGGTATATGTATGTAGCTCCACATTGGTAATAACTTAGATTATTCCCATTAGTGTAGTTGTACCTTAGTTGGGAACATTACAGTGGTATTGGAGCAAGATATTATGCTCAGCCTATGGCTTCAAGCCCAAGTTATGTAGAGAAAGGAGCAAGGTCAGAATGATGAAGAATTTGATTTTACTCTCACCATTTTTCAGATATAAGAAGAACCTCTCCAAGGAGGTTGAACAAGAAGGAGAAAGAAGAAGCAGTGAAACTCCTAGAAAGTTTCAAGAGCAGAAATATCTTCTAATCAGATATATAAGATATATACATGAGGAAAATTCTGAATACTCATCTCATGGATATTTGAACTCATCCATATCACCAAATCTTGAGCGTTTTGTCTGTGATTTCTTCATGAAGAGGAAGAAAGGAGGTGTACCTAAGAAGGAGACTCTTTGAGAGTATTTGGAGGTGTATGAAGCTCAATCCAAGGAGTTCAAAGATAACTTGAACTTTCAATAGTTCTACAAGATCAAGGAGAAAAAAGGCACAAAGAAGGAGCAAAATGACATGGGCAGATTCTATCTATCTATCTTTGATGGATCACTTAGATGTCCGGTTAGGGTTTGGGTGGAGGAGCTAAACAACTTTGTGCAACAACATCAAGTTTGAGAAATTGAAGCCATCAAAGTAGCAGTGCTGCACTTTGAAGTTAAAGCATATGCTTGGTGGTTGTTTGAGTCCTTTTCCTTGAAGAATGCAAATACACCTACTTATGCAAGGTTTATTGCAAGATTGATAGATAAGTTTGATGAAGTCCCATGTGTAACATCTTCTGTTGACACTATCAAACCATATCAGTCAAATATTTTGCATGGTTTGGAAGGGTCTATGAATCCAACTCTATTTCTGAAGAGCATGGAAGAAGGTGTGATTTTGTTTGATGCCTTGCCTAGGGCAAGATCTCCTTTGAATGAAGGAAACTCTTCTCAAGAAGGAAGCATGGAGATTCCTCCTACACTAGATGACCAAGATATAAGGTCTCTTGTTGATCATGATGCAATTTCAGTTATTGGAGAGGAGAAGGAGAAGGAAGGAGATAACACAGTCATGAAAATGGCACCTCAATCACCTCATGAAGAGAAGGATGGAGAACTTTCTCCAAGAAAGGAAACTCTTTCACCCTTGCAAGGAGTTACAAAAGCTCTCACACATAGAGTTTTTGGCAAAGCACATGAACAACATGTACCCCCATGGCCAAACAAGGAGATCTTGAATATAGGAGGAGGAAGGGAGGAGGAAGAGCATCATGAGAGGAAGAGCATGGAACCTTCTCCATTTCAAATATTGGGAGCACAAAGAAGGCAAGAGGACTTATGTATTAAAGGTAGGGGAAATTTTTTCTACCTACATCCTCATTCTACTCTATGCCTTGACACCTCTTTGCAAGGAGGCATTCTACTAGGAGCACCTATTGATGGGAGGAAATCGAAAGTGTTATCTCAACTATGGGTAGCATATACATACTTGGCTAAGGAGGGAGCTTTGGGAGAAGCTAGCACAGCGCAAAGAATATCTCAGGAATTTAGGAGAGAGATGAGCAATTTCCTTAGAGGGGCATTGCTAACTCCCTCTCAGAAATCTATGCTGGGAAAGGAGAAATCATAGATCTCTGATGCCATGAGCATGAAGGCACATGGAAAATTCATATCTTTCGGGTAGCCCATGATCTCTTTATTCACAAAAAATATTTCTAAAGATATCAAGGGGATTGTAACCCTCTTGTATACATAGGCGAAAAGGAGGAGGTTTTGGAAAACAAGAACTTTCCGAGGGGAAGTTGATTTCCATGTGCTCCAATCTTGTCTTGGGAAAGATCAGCTGCAATTAGGGTAGCAAAAGGAAGATTATGATGCTCTAGCATGTGACTTTGATATCAAGGATGTCAAATAAGGGGGCCATTATATGACAGTGGTAGCATTTTAGACCTCTACATCATTGTCATTCTTGGAGAGCTTGGATCCTTATTGGGATTCCCAACTCATGATGGAATACTCCAAGGACCTTTTCACATGGGGGGTTCTTGATGGGGAAGTAAAGGATGAAAGGTTCAAGGTGGTTGATGGAGTCATCTATTTCTATAATCTTATTCTTTTGGTTAGTGACTCCAAGCTCAAAGAGAAACTACTAGATGCCATCTATGAGATCTCTCTTTCCAAACCCACTGGTTTCATTAGAGCATATCATACACTCTTGGGTGGTTTTATATGGGAAGGTTTCATAGAAGAGGTGCACTCTCATATGCATATGTGCATGGACTACTTGGTAGAGGAGGAGGAGCATAGTTCTTGGGAAGATCCATCATTCACATCTCCTTACCCATTGAGTGTGAGAGGGAACTCATCCATGAGTTACCCCACTAATGTAAAACAAGTATATAGAGAGGCTCATCCTCTTGAGCATTATCATGTATCTCCTATATGCTTATATTTCTCTAACACTCATTTGCAGCACATAGCTCCAAAAAGGGGAACTATTTATGATGGGTTTCATGGGCTAGTCAAGGCCACGAACTATGTTGATGTAGGACATTCCTTGGACAACCCTGGAAAGATATTATATTCCTCAAGGTGTGATTATTTTACACCAACCATGATGTAAATTCTCCAATAATTCCAAATACATGAGGCAGAAAAAAAGTGTTGGGGAAGGGACTTCTCACATCCTATTCTATGGCGGCTAAGGATACAATTGCGTTGGTTGCACATGATGAACATATTCCTTCTCATCCTTCATACATGGCAGCTAGCATGATTCTAATTATGATCCAACAAGCTGAAGATTTATTTATCATTGTTTGAGGCATAGTTGGAGGAGAGGCACAGTTGTTGGATGTGCCCTTGGGGAAAGGAGTTTCCCATTCTTTTTTCATTGCATGCTTCAAGGGGAGCATGAGATTTTGTATGGCCACTATGATAGATCACTTGTCCCTCTGTGGAGTGAGCCATATGTTTGTTGGTAATATGCCTCTCATATATATTGGGGAGGAGTTCTTCTATGGATTTCCAAGCTTGGAGGTGATGCACTACATTTGGATGATAGCATGGAGATGCAAGTCTTTCATGAATCATGAATATCCCCATGATTGTCATCACTTCTATCTTGAAGAGGACATGGATCAGCAAGAAGGTTTACACAAAAACCTTCCCTTTATTCATGATGAGAACCCTTGGGTTTATTCACCAAAGGCCAACTTGCATATTGAGGAAGGATCATGGGAAGACAGAACTATTGCAGGAAATTCAAAGCAATGGTGGAGACTATTGGATGAGGAGGCCACAAAATAAGAATGGGAATTTTTTCAGAACCCTTGCAGTTGCTTGAGGACAAGCAACCTTTGGGAGGGGGAGATTGTAATGTTCCTAAATTAGCTTCAGCTAATAGGAACATTAATTTTGGCTTGTTTATTTTGCATTTTATGATTAATGAATAAATTGTAAAGGAGTGTTGGCAATATGATGCAGAGTGTTGTCCTTGATGGCAACCCACTTGATGAAGATGATGGCAACCTACTTGATGAAGTTGTTCTTGATGCTTGATGAGTTTATTAATGATGTAAATCTGATGTGAAGATTGTTGGCATGTGTTGTCTTTGATGGTAATATACTTGATGAGATGAGAATTGGCTATATGATGTGATGAAGTTGTCTTTGGATAACAACCTGTTTGATGAAGTTGTTCTTGAAGGAAACTGACTTGATGAGTTGCAACCTATGTGTCAAATATGTACAGATGATGTATCTATAGATCAGCTAAGAAGTATAGAAGAAAGAAACTTTAGAAAGGGCCAGAGCAATGATGAATAAGACATGTCACTATGAATACGTGGGTTTGTTAAGGCGAAGTAGCGTATGTACGCGGAAAATTATGTGCTAAGTCGCGTATGCCTAATTGCGCTCTAAATGTGTAAAACCAGGGGTTACTGCGATGGTATTGACCCATTGTATTGAGCGCTTGATTATCTATTTGGTCCCATCCAGGAATACCATCGGAAGTTGTGTGGTTTTGACTCATGGTATTGATAAAGGCTAAACCTATATAAGGAGAAGAAGATCATTGTGCAAAGGTGTGCATGTGTCTGGGTTTTAAATGAATACTTCACTCTGAAGTTTATCTGTATGTTTGAACTCTTTTCTTAATCGATAGATCTTAATCTATGATGCACCTATGAATATGATGAAGGTTCAAAATCTCTAGATCTGCAAATGATGAATCTCTAGGATGATCTGAAAAGAAGTATTGAAGACCTGGCGCAAATCTGTTGAAGAAATTGAAGAAATCTGGGTAAGTTCATAGATCTGGTTTGTTCTGCAAATTTTATCTGTTATAGATCCATACGTAGGTTCATTTCATAAAAAGCGCGTGTATACGTGGATCTGTTTAAACAAAGGCGTGTATGGGTAGTTAGGGTTGTTCTGAAAAATACACAGATGGATATGCGGGTTCGTTTCGTGAAAAGCGCGTGTATACGCGGATCTGTTTAAACAAAGGCATGTATGGTATCTGAACTTATATTTTCTCAAGGTGGAATGTGGTTCTGCATATCTATTCGAAAGTCTGAGTTATCTCTGATATTCTGGTTACAATGGTTTCACTGTTTTGTTCGAAGTAATAGGCAAAGTATGATTGTTGATAAGTGAAGGGTTGTATTGAAGCTGTTTGATCCAGTTTGAAAATTTTTGAAACGTGGTCTGCAGTGGAGCTGAGGGTCGAAGCCTTCAGTAAGGGGGTAGTAGCTCCCTTCCAGGAGAAGCTGGTAAACGAGAGCAGGGGATTGTAGCTCCCTTCTAGGAAAGGCTGGTAAACGAGAGAAGGTTGTAGCCTTCTGCAGGTGGGTGCCTGCGTGCTGGTATGAGTCTGCGCCAGTACATGGTTGTAAGATGTTTTCTTTATAATAAAATATTGAAGGCTGAGACAACGGCAGCGGTGGTTTTCTCCCGAATTGGGTTTCCACCTAAAAATCCTGGTGTTCATGTGTGTTTCTTATGTGTGATGATTTACTCTGTTCTTACTGCATATGTTTACTGTTTATTGAACATCTAATGAATGAATGATGGAATGATATAAGTGAAGAATTATCTGCATAATAAGATTTCTGGACATACGCATGTTTTATTAAGGATATCTGTGTGTATACGCGAGTTGGCATCAGGAAAGTCGCGTATGGGTTTTGAAGTAAGAAAAAGTAAAAAGATTTGAGTAAGTCATAAGTAATGATTCACCCCCCCCCTCATTATTTTTCCCAACAATTGGTATCAGAGCATATCCTTCTGAAAAATATTAGCCGCTAGAAGGAAGATCAAGAAAGATGAGCAATCAAGAGGGATTAGCATCTATCAGGCCTCCGCTCTTTAACAAAAACAATTTAATCTTCTAGAAAACAAGGATGAGATCTTATCTTCAGTCTCTGGGAGCAGATGTATGGGCCATTGTTGAAGGAGGATATCAATATCCAGCCGCAGTACCAACAGATCCGACAGAAAAGAAGAATTATGAAAAAAATACGAAGGCGGTCAATGCTCTATTGGGAAGTCTAACTGAATCCAAATTTGTCAAGGTCATGCAGCTGAATACATCAAAGGAAATATGGGACAAAATCATTCTAAGTTATGAAGGTGATGCAAAGGTAAAAGGTGCAAAACTCCAAACTCTCAGAATTGAATATGAAAATTTAAAGATGCATAGTAATGAGAGTATTGCTAGTTTATTTTTACGTCTTGATGATGTTGTAAATCGTATGAGAAATCTGGGAGAAACAATAGCCGAATCTACTTTGGTTGAGAAAATTTTAAGATCTCTAACGGTAAACTTTGAGTCAAAAGTTTCTGCTCTTGAAGAAAAACAGGATCTTAAAAATCTTACTGTGGTGCAACTTCATGGCATACTAACTGCTTATGAAATGAGAAGAGGAGGACCATATGAAGTCAAAGAAGTCATCTTTAGAGCTTCTACAAAAGGAAAAGAAGTACAAGAAGCAGAAGGATCAGGATATATCTCAGAAGAAGATGAGGTTAATTTTGTAAAGAAGCTTTAACTTGGCACAGGACGGTTCAGAGGTAAGCTTCCTTTCAAATGTTCTGATTGTGGAAGAGTTGGTCATTATGCTACTAAGTTTTGTTATAAAGAAACATCTGCAAAAGGAAAGGAAGTAGCAAGAAGGAATAAGAACCGGTCTAGCACTAGAAAAAGTTACTATACTCATGAAGATAGTGATGGGTTCTCTGATAGTGAGGAAGAATGTGAACAAGATCTTAAACTTCTCATGGCATTTGAAAAAGATTCTAGAGAATACAAGGATACTTTTATGGATGCTCTAGATGACAATTATTTTCTTGATGAAAACAATCAACTCAAAATTCGCTTGGAAGAAAGTAAAATAATCATTGGGACTCTGAAAAAGCATAATGAAGAAAAGCAGAAACACAATGAGAAATTAGAATGTGAAGTAGTAAGTCTAAAAAAATAACTTGAGAAAGTAAAGACTCTGAATCTTAGATTTCCTAAAGGATCTGAAACCTTAGATGAGATTATCAAGGTACAACGTTCTCCTCTTATAAAGATAGGTCTTGGATATACCGGAGAATCTTCTCAAGCTTCAGCACCAAATTATCTAAAAGTCGCTACAGCTGGTTTACAACATTCTACCACTCAGCAAGGGAATAAAGAATCTTTACAGGTAAAGCATGATCATCTCAATTCAAAGAACACCAACAGGAATATCTTTCAAAGAAACACCAATCAACAGGTAAATTCAAGTAGAAGACTTCATGATCACATAAATTTATTTTTCAATGGACAATGTTTCTCATGTCACAATTTTGGTCATAAAGTTGTTCAATGTGTTGCATATAAAACCATCATGACAAGAGAAGCAAGAAAGAAAAGGATTGATATTGAAACAAAGAAGAATACATATAACAACTTTTCTCCTCTTCTAAATGAAGTTGAATGTGCTTATTGCAATAACTTTGGCCATGAAGAATATGAATGTAGGAGCAAAGTTCAGCTAAAAGAGCATCTTCTTTCAAAATCCAAGGTATGGAAAAAGAAGGAATTATAGGTTGAAAATTGTGGCGTAGCGTTATTTGCATAAGGTGAAGAAAATCAATGGTACATTGATAGTGGATGCTCAAGACACATGACAGGTGACAAAAACAAACTTCGTGCATATAGTGCTCTAGAAAAGGAAAAGAAAGTTACTTTTAGAAATGATACTCTTTCTGTAATTAAAGGAAAAGGGTTTGTGTTTTTAAGAGAAAAGGTAAAGGCTAATGATTTCATGTATGTGGATGGATTAAGGCATAACCTGTTAACTGTAAGTCAAATGTGTCATCAAGGAACTGAAGTTGTCTTTAGTTCAAAATAATTTGTAGTTCGTGATCTTGATACAGATAAAACAATTATAAAAGGAAAAAGAACTCCAAGCAACCTGTATGTATTGAAGAACTACAAAGAACAATGTTACTTGAGTAAATCTTCAGAAAACTGGCTATGGCATAGAAGGTTGGGGCATCTAATCTTCTCTCAAATCAAGAAATCAAGCAGACTTAATGTTGTTCGTGGTCTTCCCAATATTACTCTACCTGAAAGTATCATATGAAAATCTTGTCAATTCGGTAAGCAAACCAGATTGCAATTTAGTGCCAAGTAAGGATCATCAAGTAAGCCTCTTGAACTCATTCATACTGACATATGTGGACCTATGAGGAAAAAGTCACCACGTGGTGAAGAATACTATATATTATTTATTGATGATTTCTCTAGAATGTGTTGGATTGGGTTGATTAAACACAAAGATGAAGCATTTGAGAAATTTCAGGTCTTCAAGGCACTGGTTGAAAATGAATTAGATCTAAAAATCAAGTGTCTTAGATCTGATCGAGGAGGATAATATACATCAGATGAATTCCTTGAATTTCGTGAACAACATGGCATAAAAAGACAGTTTTCTGTAGCTAGCACTCCACAACAAAATGGCGTAGCAGAAAGAATGAATAGAACAGTTCAACAAATGGCTAGAGCTATGCTTGATGATTTCGGAACACCTGACACTTTTTGGGGAGAAGCAGCACATACAGCGGTAAATATTCTTAACAAGGCACATGTTCGTGTAAATAGTGATAAAACGCCATATGAACTATGATATGGTAATCCTCCCACTGTGAAGCATTTTAGAGTTTTTGGAAGCAAATGCTTTATCAAAAATAATGATGAAAAAATTGGCAAGTTTGAACCTAGAGAAGATGAAGGAATACTTCTTGGATACTCCTCTATGAGTAGAGCATATAAATGTTACAATATAAGACTTCGGAAGATTGTTGAATGTATTGATGTTTTTATTCATGAGTCTCCTGCAGCCCCAAAAGAAGAAAAACAAACAACAAATGAAGATGATGGTGAATTATGTCCTTCTACATCAAATAGAAATGATATAGACAATGAACCCAATAAAGAACATGAAGATGATTTATCTGAAAAAGCTCCATCCAGATATGTTCAAAAGAATCATCCAGAATCTCAAATTTTGGGAGATAAGGGATCAGGTGTACAAACAAGGACTCTTGTGGGATCTTATAGCTATCTGGCATTTATATCCACTATTGAACCTCACAATGTCAATTAAGCTAGAAAAGATGAATGTTGGGATCAAGCCATGAATGAAGAGCTGGATCAAATTGAAAAAAATCGTACTTGGGAATTAGTACCAAGACCTCATAACAAAAATGTCATTGGAACTAAATGGATATTCAAAAACAAGTTAAATGAGAATGGGGATGTTGTAAGAAACAAAGCTAGAATTTTTTGCAAGGGGTATACTCAACAAGAAGGTATAGACTTTGAAGAAACTTTTTCTCCTGTAGCTAGACTTGAAGACATAAGAATGTTTCTTTCTTTTTCAAGTTTTCAACAAATCAAAGTTTATCAAATGGATGTTAAATCTGCTTTTCTCAATGGTGATCTAGAAGAAGAAGTTTATATAGAACAACCAGAAGGATTCATTTTGGGAAATGATGAAAATCTTGTTTTTAGACTTAAAAAGGCTCTATATGGTCTCAAACAAGCTCCAAGGGCATGGTATTATCGTCTTGACAAATATCTTCAGCAACAAGGATTTTCAAAGGGGTTTGCTGATAGCAACTTATACACAAAAATTGAAAATGATAAACTATTGATTGTGGTTGTATATGTTGATGATATCATTTTTGGAAGTAATGAAGAGTCTATGAGTCGAAAATTTTCTTCTGTCATGCAGCAAGAATTTGAAATGTCTTTACTTGGGGAACTAACATTCTTTCTTGGCTTGCAAGTGCATCAAACTACAGATGGTATATTCTTGTCACAAGAAAAATACCTTAAGCAAATTCTGAAGAAGTATGGCATGGAAGAGTGCAAACCTGTAAGTACACCAATGATAACCAGATGTAATCTCAGTTCTCATGATGATTCTCCCACGGTAAATCAACCAGAATACAGATCTATGATAGGAAGTCTTATGTATCTCACTGGGACTAGACCGGACATTATGCATGCAGTTGGGATTGTTGGACAATTCCAAGCTAATCCAAAAGAGACTCACCTTCAGGTTGTCAAAAGAATATTCAAATATCTACAAGGAACTCAAGACTTTGGACTATGGTATCCAAAGAATGCTGATCTTACTCTTCATGCTTAAACTGATGCAGATTAGGCTGGAAATGTTGATGATCGAAAAAGCACTAGTGGTGGTGCATTCTATATGGGCCCCAGCTAGTATCTTGGTTCAGCAAGAAGCAAAAATCTATTGCCTTATCTATAGCAGAAGCAAAATATGTGGCTGGCGCATCATGTTGCACTCAATTTCTTTGGATGATGAAAACCTTACAAGATTTTCAAATCAAATGTTCACCTCCTATCTCCATCATGTGTGATAATACAAGTGCCATCAGTATCTCAAAGAATCCTATTATGCATTCTAAGACCAAGCGCATTCCCATCAAGTATCACTTCTTACGTGAACAAGTGCTTGAACAAAAGGTGAAGTTGGAGTATGTTCCCTCCAAAGAACAAGTTGCTGATATATTTACCAAACCTCTGCCCAGGGAAGCGTTCGAATATCTCAGACAGAAGATGGGAGTAGTCTCTGCCTTGCAGAAAATCACAACTGCTTAAATTCAGAAGATTAAATTGGATACGCGGGTTTCCTGAAAGACAATCGCGTATATACGTGGGTTTATACACAGAAAACCGCGTATGGTTAGTTGCTGACAAATTTTGTTTTGGGTCAGCATTTTTTAGCACAACTGTAGTACTATTTGGTATCTCTGATGCTGTATGGTATCTCTGATGATGTTTCAGCTCTTATATTTCTGTTTCATTCTCTGATATTGGGTAAAGATGCCTTGATGATTGGTTGTTGAAAGTGTTCAGAGGGAGCAATGTACGATGATTCCCATGGTTGGTTTTGGTAATTATGGTTATGTTTATTTTTGACAGTGCATTTGATGTGACAAAAGAAGACAGGTACAGGTGGTACAGATTCAGGGGGAGAAGAAGGAATGTGAAATTTTCAGTTTTTCACTTTCCATACGCGGGTTTTATGAAGCAAAGTCGTGTGTACACGCGAGTTCCAATGGAGACAGATGCATATGTTTTTCTGTTAAGAAAAATAGTGAGATGGCTCAAGAACAAGAGCACAGTTTCAGGGGGAGCATTAGCCTTGTTGAGTGTAATGCATTGTTGGCATTATGATGATTCTGAAATGTGATCTCTTTCTTGAGGTCTTTTTGGTAGCGCTCATAAAAAGTCATATTTGTAATTTGATGAAAAGGTCATGATGAGACCTATGATGTAAAATTGTAATATTCAGACATGTAAGGACTTGTTCAAATGTGTAAACCCACTTGGTTGGGTAGTTGAGTCAAAATGTGTAAACCCACTTGGTTGGGTACTTGAGTCTCATATGTAAATCCACTTGGTTGGATCTTTGATGTAAGTATGATTCCTTGGTGATAGGAAGGTCATAGAGTCATGTACTTCATTGAAAAATATGTTTGAACTTTCAGCATGAATTCAGGGGGAGCATGGTAACTTCAGTGCACATCAGATCTACAGCGCTCTTCTATTTGCTTGAGGAGAAAACAACCTTGTGTTGGTTTTGATCCGCCCTTTGCCCTTGATGTCAAAGGGGGAGAGTGACATGGTGTTTGAATAGGGGGAGAATATCATTATGATTAATGCATCTATCTGTTGTGGTCAAACACCATCGTGGTTGCCATCAAGTCCAAAGGGGGAGATTGTTGGCAATATGATGCAGAGTGTTGTCCTTGATGGCAACCCACTTGATGAAGATGATGGCAACCTACTTGATGAAGTTGTTCTTCATGCTTGATGAGTTTATTAATGATGTAAATCTGATGTGAAGATTGTTGGCATGTGTTGTCTTGATGGTAATCTACTTGATGAGATGAGAATTGGCTATATGATGTGATGAAGTTTTCTTTGGATAGAAACCTATTTGATGAAGTTGTTCTTGAAGGAAACTGATTTGATGAGTTGCAACCTATGTGTCAAATATGTACAGATAATGTATCTACAGATCAGCTAATAATTATAGAAGAAAGAAACTTTAGAAAGGGCTAGAGCAATGATGAATAAGACATGTCACTATGCATACGCGGGTTTGTTTAGGTGAAGTAGCGTATGTACGCAGAAAATTACGTGCTAAGTCGCGTATGCCTAATTGCACTGTAAATGTGTAAAACCAGGGGTTACTACCATGGTATTGACCCATTGTATTGAGCGCTTGATTATCTATTTGGTCCCGTATAGGAATACCATCGGAAGTGGTGTGGTTTTGACTCATGGTATTGATAAAGGCTAAACCTATATAAGGAGAAGAAGATCATTGTGCAAAGGTGTGCATGTGTTTGGGCTTTAAATGAATACTTCACTCTGAAGTTTATCTGTATGGTTGAACTCTTTTCTTAATCGATAGATCTTAATCTATGATGCACCTATGAAGATGATGAAGGTTCAAAATCTCTAGATCCAGAAATGATGAATCTCTAGGATGATCTGAAAAGAATTATTGAAGACCTGGCGCAAATCTGTTGAAGAAATTGAAGAAATATGGGTAAGTTCATAGATCTGGTCTGTTCTGCAAAGTTTATCTGTTATAGATCTATACGCAGGTTCATTTCATAAAAAGTGCGTGTATATGCACATCTGTTTAAACAGAGGCACATATGGGCAGTTAGGGTTGTTCTGAAAAATGCACAGATGTATACGCGGGTTCGTTTCGTGAAAAGCGTGTGTATACGTGGATCTGTTTAAACAAAGGCACGTATGGTATCTGAACTTATAGTTTCTCAAGGTTGAATGTGGTTTTGCATATCTATTCTGAAGTCTCGGTTATCTCTGATATTCTGGTTACAGTGGTTTCACTGTTCTGTTCGAAGCAATGGGCAAAGTATGATTGTTGATAAGTGAAGGGTTGTATTGAAGCTGTCTGATCCAGTTTGAAAATTGATGAAACGTGGTCTGCAGTGGAGCTGAGGGTCGAAGCCTTCAGTAAGGGGGTAGTAGCTCCCTTCCAGGAGAAGCTGGTAAACGAGAGCAGGGGGTTGTAGCTCCCTTCCAGGAGAGGCTGGTAAATGAGAGAAGGTTGTATCCTTCTGCAGGTGGGTGCCTGCATGATGGTATGAGTCTACGCCAATACATGGTTGTAAGATGTTTTCTTTATAATAAAATATTGAAGGCTGAGACAACGGCAACGGTGGTTTTCTCCCGAATTGGGTTTCCACCTAAAAAACCTGGTGTTCATGTGTGTTTCATATGTGTGATGATTTACTCTGTTCTTACTGCATATGTTTACTGATTATTGAACATCTAATGAATGAATGATGGAATGATATAAGTAAAGAATTATCTGCATAATAAGATTTCAGGACATACGCATGTTTTATTAAGGATATCCATGTGTATACGTGAGTTGGCTTCAGGAAAGTTGCATATGGGTTTTGAAGTAAGAAAAAGTAAAAATATTTGAGAAAGTCCTAAATACTGATTCACCCCCCCCTCAGTATTTTTCCCAACAAGGAGGACATGTAAAACTCCTGAAAACTAACAATAAATCAATGCCTATGTGAACAGAGACATATCTGGGCTATGTAAATAAACTACTCCAGGTGTGAATGGGTCTAAATCACAAGAGTGGGCCAGCGTTGACCAAGTGAAACAACGCAGTCTAGATGCATTGAACCTCTTTGAGGGACAACGCAGTTCTAGAAGGATGCTCCAATGTGGAAAGAGTTAAGTGATTCAAGGTGGTTTAGGGTTTGGAAAGACTCCTATCTTATCAATGGAAGAGGAGGGCAACAAGGAAAGGGTTGTTAAAGATTATCGTTTGACAAGGAATTGTCTGCTAGACATCCCTTGTTGGGCATTCCTGTTCAGGAATCCCACCTCATTCCTTGAGCAGCTCTTGGAGGATAATTTTTCTAACTTGTCAGCTATCAGGCTTGGGCCAAGCTTCACCTTACATTTATAGCACTACCCATGTTTAGGGTTGAGCTGTCTTGTGAGCTGTAGCAAGTGGACGACTAGATCTTCTCAGATATAGATGATAGTAGTGGCTCTTCTCAGTGAGTGTGTATTTTAACCTCCTGAAAGAGTTCATTAGCTGATTGCACTTTAGATCTACATCTTGGCATCAGGCCAAATCATTCTTAGAAGCTACAACATTTTTCCTCTCACTAGTGCATCGTTATTTGCAGATCTACATCTGCAGGGTGTTTTGCCCGTGTTTTGGATGAGACATCTCTAATGTTGGGGTTCTTCCTCTTATTTTGGTGATCCATGGATTAGCCATCCAATACATGTTTGTTTTAGATCATATCTTCTATGTAATTGTATAATTCAGAAATTATGAATCATTTTACATATCTGAAGTCTTAGATCTCATATCTACTTCTGGTGCCTCATGTTTTGAGAAAAACCCCAAGGGGAATGTATAGATCGGCCTTTCTTCTACATGGATGTGTATTGGATCTATCATTTTATGTAAATATCTGATCTAGATCTAAAGAATCAATAAAATGTTGCTTCAGCCCCAAAAATAACGCTGTCATGATTATGCGGCCTTTTTTCATGGTTGTAGCACCTCATCTCTGAGGATTTTCCCTGTATTCTCTCATTCTTTATTCTGTAAAATATATGAGTTATGCCTCTGATATTATTTGTCAATTTTCAGACCTTATTTTAGTCAAACCCTTTAGGAAATTACCCTCTCATGCTTCAATAAATTTCTGCATACTCCGGGTCATGGGAAATCAGGGTTTTCTAGCCTAGTTAGGAATGGAGGAACTGTTTAACATAAAAAAACACATTTATTTTCGCTGAAATTTGACATGGGAGTCCCTAATGACCCTAGATATTATATCCAACCACTTTCCCATCTTATTGTTACGCATGTCACTGAATACATATGTTTTAGGGCATAAAGCATCATTGTTCCCCACCTTTTGGTATATAAAACGTTGTATAAGGTTGTTGCTGCATATTTAACTGAAGGTTAAGTAGTTTGAAATTTTTATGAGGTATATGTATGTATCTCCACATTTGTAATAACTTATATTATTCCCAATAGTGTAGTTGTTCCTTAGTTGGGAACATTACAGTGGTATTGGAGCAAGATATTAGGCTCAGCCTGTGGCTTCAAGCCAAATTTCTATAGAGAATGGAGAAAGTTCAGAATGATGAAGAACATGATTTTACTCTCATAATTTTTCAGATCTAAGAAGAACCTCTCCAAGGAGGTTGAACAAGAAGGAGAAAGAAGAAGCAGTGAAACTCCTAGAAAGTTTCAAGAGCAGAATGATCTTCTGATCAGATCTAAAAGATATATACATTAGGAACATTCTTAATACTCATCTCATGGATATGTGCACTCATCCATATCACCAAATCTTCAGTGTTTTGTTTGTGATTTCTTCATGAAGAGGAAGAAAGGAGGTGTACCTAAGAAGGAGACTCTATGAGAGTATTTGGAAGAGTGTGAAGCTCAATCCAAGGACTTCAAAGATAAATTGAACTTCCAAGGGTTCTGAAAGATCAAGGAGAACAAAGGCACAAAGAAGGAGCAGCATGACATGGGTAGATTCTATCTATCTATCTTTGATGGATCACTTAGATGTCCAGTCAGGGTTTGGGTGAAGGAGCTAAACAACTTTGTGCAACAACATCAAGTCTCAGAAATTGAAGCCATCAAAGTAGCAGCGTTGCACTTTGAAGGTAAAGCATATGCTTGGTGGTTGTTTGAGTCTTTTTCCTTGAAGAATGCAAATACACCTACTTATGCAAGGTTTATTGCAAGATTGATAGAGAAGTTTGATGAAGTCCCATGTGTAACATCTTCTGTTGACACTATCAAACCATATCAGTCAAATATTTTGCATGATCTGGAAGGGTCTATGAATCCACCTCCATTTCTGAAGAGCATGGAAGAAGGTGTGAGTTTGTTTGATGCCTTTCCTAGGGCAATATCTCCTTTGAATGAAGGGAAATCTTCTCAAGAAGGAAGCATGGATATTCCTCCTTCACTAGATGACCAAGATATAAGGTCTCTTGTTGATGATGATGCAATTTCAGTTATTGGAGAGGAGAAGGAGAAGGAAGGAGATAACGCAGTCATGAAAATGGAACCTCAAGCACCTCATGAAGAGAAGGATGGAGCACAGGAAACTCTTGCACCCTTGCAAGGAGTTCCACAAGCTCTCACACATAGAGTTTTTGGCAAAGCACATGAACAACATGTACCCCCATGGCCAAACAATGAGATCTTGAAGATAGGAGGAGGAAGGGAGGAGGAATATCATCATGAGAGGAATAGCATGGATCCTTCTCCATTTCAAAGCTTGGGAGCAAAAAGAAGGCAAGAGGACTTATGTATTATAGGTAGGGGCAATTATTTCTACCTACATCCTCATTCTACTCTATGCCTTGACACCTCTTTGCAAGGAGGAATTCTACTAGGAGCACCTCTTTATGGGAGGAAATCTAAAGTGTTCTCTCAACTATGGGCAACAAATACATACTTGGCTAAGGAGGGAGCCTTTGGAGAAGCTAGCATAGTGCAGACAATCTCTTAGGAATTTAGGAGAGAGATGAGAAATTTCCTTAGAGGGGCATTGCTAACTCCCTCTCAGAAATCTGTGCTAGGAAAGGAGAAATCAAATATCTATGATGGCATGAGCATGAAAGCACATGGAAACTCCATATCTTTGGGGCGTCCCATGATCCCTTTATTCACAAAGAATATTTCTGAAGATAACAAGGGGATTGTAACCCTCTTGTATACATAGGCCAAAAGGAGGAGGTTTTGGAAAACAAGAACTTTCTGAGGGGAAGTTGATTTCCATGTGCTCCAATCTTGTCTTGGGAATGATCAGCTATAATTGGGGCAGCAAAAGGAAGATTATGATGCTCTAGCATGTGACTTTGATATCAAGGATGTCAAAGAAGGGGGCCATTATATGACAAGGGTAGCATTTTAGACCTCTACGGCATTGTCATTCTTGGAGAGCTTGGATACTTATTGGGATTCCCAACTCATGATGGAATACTCCAAGGACCTTTTAACATTGGGGGTTCTTGATGGGGAAGTAAAGGATGAAAGGTTCAAGGTGGTTGATGGAGTCATCTATTTCTATAATCTTATTCTTTTGGTTAGTGACTCCAAGCTCAAAGAGAAACTACTAGATGCCATCTATGAGATCTTTCTTTCCAAACCCACTGGTTTCATTAGAGCATATCATACACTCTTGGGTGGTTTTATATGGGAAGGCTTCAAAGAAGAGGTGCACTCTCATATGCATATGTGCATGGACTACTTGGTAGAGGAGGAGGAGCGTAGCTCTTGGGAAGATCCATCATTCACATCTCCTTACCCATTGAGTGTGAGAGGGAACTCATCCATGAGTTACCTCACTAATGTAAAACAAGTATATAGAGATGCTCATCCTCTTGAGCATTATCATGTATCTCCTATATGCTTATATTTTTCTAACACTCATTTGTAGCACATAGCTCCAAAAAGGGGCACTATTTATGATGGGTTTCATGGGCTACTCAAGGCCATGAGCTATGTTGATGTAGGACATTCCTTGGAGAACCTTGGAAAGATATTATATTCCTCAAGGTGTGATTATTTTACACCAACCATCATGTACATTCTCCAAGCATTCCAAAGACATGAGGCAGCAAAAAAGTGTTGGGCAAGGCACTTGTCACATCCTATTCTATGGAAATTAAGGATAAAATTGCGTTGGTTGCACATGATGAACATCTTCCTTCCCATCTATCATACATGGCAGCTAGAATGATTCTAATTATGATCCAACAAGCTGAAGATTTCCTTATCTTTGTTTGAGGCATAGTTGGAGGAGAGGCACACTTGTTTGATGTGCCGTTGGAGAAAGGAGTTTCCCATTATTTTTTCATTGCATGCTTCAAGGGGAGCATGAGATTTTGTATGGCCACTATGATATATCACTTGTCCCTTTCTAGAGTGAGCCATATGTTTGTTGGTAATATGCCTCTCATATATATTGAGGAGGAGTTCTTCTATGGATTTCCAAGCTTGGAGGTGATCCGCTACATTTGGATGATAGCATGGAGATGTGAGTATTTCATGAATCATGAAAATCCCCATGAGTGTCATCACTTCTATCTTGAGGAGGCCATGGATCAACAAGAAGGTTTCCACAACAACCTTCCCTTTCTTAATGATGAAAACCCTTGGGATTATTCACCAAAGGCCAACTTGTATATTGAGGAAGGATCATTGGAGGACAGAACTATTGCAAGAAATTCAAAGCAATGTTGGAGACTATTGAACGAGGAGGCCACAAAAGAAGAAGGGGAAGATTTTCAGAACCCTTGCAATTTCTTGAGGACAAGCAACCTTTGGGAGGGGGAGATTGTAATGTTCCTAAATTGGCTTCAGCTAATAGGAACATTAATTTTGAATTGTTTATTTTTTATTTCATGATTAATGAATAAATTGTAAAGGAGGACATGTAAAACTCCTGAAAAATGACAATAAATCAATGCCTATATGAACAGATACATATATGGGCTATTTAAATAAACTACTCCAGGTGTGAATGGGTCTAAATCACAAGAGTGGGCCATCTTTGACCAAGTGAAACAACACAGTCTAGATGCATTGAACCTCTTTGAGGGACAGCTCAGTTCTAGAAGGATGCTCCAATGTGGAAAGGGTTAAGTGATTCAAGGTGGTTTAGGGTTTGGAAAGACTTCTATATTATAAATGGAAGAGGAGGGAAGTAAGGAAAGGGTTGTTGAAGATTATCATTTGACAAGGAATTGTCTGCTAGACATCCCTTGTTGGGCATTCCTGTTCAGGAATCCCACCTCCTTCCTTGAGGAGCTCTTAGAGGATAATTTTTCTAAATTTTCAACTATCAGGCTTGGGTCAACCTTCACCTTACATTTATAGCAGTGCCCATGTTGATGGTTGAGCTGTTTTGTGAGTTGTAGCAAGCGGAGGACTAGATCTGCTCAGATCTAGATGACAGTAGTGGCTCTTCTCAGTGAGTGTGTATTTTAACCTCCTAAAAGAGTTCATTAGCTGATTTCACTTTACATCTACATCTCGGCATCAGGCCAAATCATTCTCAAAAGCTATAGTGTTGTTCCTCTCCCTATTACATCGTTATTTGTAGATCTACATCTGCAGGGTGTTTTGCCCGCGTTTTGGAGGAGAGATCTTTAGTGTTGGGGTTGTTCCTCTTACTTTGGTGATCCATGGATTAGCCATCCAATACATGTCTATTTCAGATTTTATCTACTATGTAATTGTATTATTCAAAAATTATGAATCATTCTACAGATCTGAAGTCTTAGATCTCATATCTACTTCCGGTGCTTCATGTTTTGAGAAAAACCCCAAGGGGAATGTATAGATCGGCCTTTCTTGTACATGGATATGTATTGGATATATCCTTTCATGTACAGATCTGATCTAGATCTGAAGAATCAATAACCTATTGCTTCAACACTAAAAATAACGTTGTCATGGTTATGCAGTCTTTTGTCATAGTTGTAGCACCTCATTTCTGAGGATTTCCCCTGTATTCTCTCACTCTTTCTTCTGTAAAATGTATGACTTATGCCTTTGATCTTATTTTTCAATGTTTAGACCTTATTTTAGTTAAAAAATTCAGGAAATTATGCTCTCATGCTTCAGTAAATTTCTGCATACTCCGAGTCATGGGAAATCAGGGTTTTCTAGCCTAGTTAGGAATGGAGGAACTGTTTACCATAGAAAAACGCATTTATTTTTGCTAAAATTTGACATGGGAGTGCCTAATGACCCTAGATATCATATCTAGCTACTTTCCCATATTATTTTTACGCATATCAATGAGTACACATGTTTTAGCTCCTAAAACATCACTGTTCCCCACCTTTTGGTCTATAAAACGTTGTATAAGGTTTTTGCTGTATATTTAACTGAAGGTTAAGTGATTTGACATCTATATTAGGTATATGGATGTAGCTCCACATTGTTAATACCTTACATTATTCCCAATAGTGTAATTGTTCCTTATTTGGGAACATTACAATAGTATTGGTGCAAGATATTAGGCTCAGCCTGTGGCTTCAAGCCAAAGTACTGTAGAGAAATGAACAAGGTCATAATGATGAAGAACATGAGTTTACTCTCATCAATTTTTAGATCTAAGAAGAACCTCTTCGAGGAGGTTGAACAAGAAGGAGAAAGAAGAAGAAGTGAAACTCATAGAAAGTTTCAAGAGCAGAAAAATATTCTGATCAGATATACAAGATATATACATGAGGAAAATTCTAAATACTCATCCAATGGATATGTGCACTCATCCATATCACCAAATCTTCAGTGTTTTGTCTGTGATTTCTTCATGAAGAGGAAGAAACAAGGTGTACCTAAGAAGGAGACTCTTTCAGAGTATTTGGAGGAGTATTGAAGCTCAATCCAAGGACTTCAAAGATAACTTAAACTTCCAAGGGTTCTGCAAGATCAAGGAGAACAAAGGAAAAAATAAGGAGCAGCATGACATGGGTAGATTCTATATATCTATCTTTGATGGATCACTTAGATGTCCAGTCAGGGTTTGGGTGGAGGAGCTAAACAACTTTGTGCAACAACATCAAGTCTCAAAAATTGAAGCCATCAAAGTAGCAGCACTGCACTTTGAAGGTAAAGCATATGCTTGGTGTTTGTTTGAGTCCCTTTCCTTGAAGAATGCAAATACACCTACTTATGCAAGGTTTATTGCAATATTGATAGAGAAGTTTGATGAAGTCCCATGAGTAACATCTTCTGTTGACACTATCAAACCATATCAGTCAAACATTTTGCATGATTTGGAAGGGTCTATGAATCCAACTCCATTTTTGAAGAGCATGGAAGAAGGTGTGAGTTTGTTTGATGTTTTTCCTAGGGCAAGATCTCCTTTGAATGAAGGGAGCTTTTCTCAAGAAGAAAGCATGGAGATTCCTCCTTCACTAGATGACCAAGATATAAGGTCTCTTGTTGATGATGATGCAATTTCAGTTATTGGAGAGGAGAAGGAGAAGGAAGGAGATAATGCAGTCATGAAAATGGCACCTCAAGCACCTCATGAAGATAAGGATGGAGAACCTTCTCCAAGAAAGGAAACTCTTGCACCCTTGCAAGGAGTTCCACAAGATCTCACACATAGAGTTTTTGGCAAAGCACATGAACATCATGTACCCCCATGGCCAAACAATAAGATCATGAAGATAGAAGGAGGAAGGGAGGAGGAAGAGCATCATGAGAGAAAGAGCACGGATCTTTCTCCATTTCAAAGGTTTGGAGAACAAAGAAGGCAAGAGGACTTATGTATTAAAGGTAGGGGCAATTCTTTCTACCTACATCTTGATTCTACTCTATGCCTTGACACCTCTTTACAAGGAGGCATTCTACTAGGAGCACCTCTTGATGGGAGGAAATATAAAGTGTTCTATCAACTATTGGCAGCATATAAATACTTGGCTAAGGAAGGAGCCTTGGGTGAAGCTAGCACAGTGCAGAGAATCTCTCAGGAATTTAGGAGAGAGATGAGCAATTTCCTTAGAGGGAAATTGCTAACTCCCTCTCAGAAATCTATGCTAGGAAAGGAGAAATTAGAGATCTATGATGGCATGAGCATGAAGGCACATGGAAACTCCATATCTTTCGGGTAGCCCATGATATCTTTATTCACAAAGAATATTTCTGAAGAAAGCAAGGGGATTTTAACCCTCTTGTATACATAGGCCAAAAGGAGGAGGTTTTGGAAAACAAGAACTTTCTAAGGGGAAGTTGATTTCCATATGCCCCAATCTTTTCTTGAGAAAGATCAGCTACAATTCGGGAAGCAAAAGGAATATTATTATGCTCTAGCATGTGACTTTGATATCAAGGATGTCAAAGAAGGGGGCCATTATATGACAGGGGTATAATTTTAGACCTATACAACATTGTCATTCTTAGAGAGCTTGGATCCTTATTGGGATTCCCAACTCATGATAGAATACTCCAAGGACCTTTTCGCATGGGGGGTTCTTGATGGGGAAGTAAAGGATAAAAGGTTCAAGGTGGTTGATGGAGTCATCTATATCTATAATCTTATTCTTTTGGTTAGTGACTCCAAGCTCAAAGAGAAACTACTAGATGCCATCTATGAGATCTTTCTTTCCAAACCCATTGGTTTCATTAGAGCATATCATACACTCTTGGGTGGTTTAATATGGGAAGGTTTCATAGAAGAGGTGCACTCTCATATGCATATGTGCATGGACTACTTGGTAGAGGAGGAGGAGCATAACTCTTGGGAAGATCCATCATTCGCATCTCCTTACCGATTGAGTGTGAGAGGGAACTCATCCATGAGTTACCCTACTAATGTAAAACAAGTATATAGAGAGGCTCATATTCTTGAGCATTATCATGTGTCTCCTATATGCTTATATTTTTCTAACACTCATTTTCAGCACATAGCTCCAAAATGGGGCACTATTTATGATGGGTTTCATGGGCTACTCAAGGCCATGAACTATGTTGATGTAGGACATTCCTTGGAGAACCTTGGAAAGATATTATATTCCTCAGGGTGTGATTCTTTTACACCAACCATGATGTACATTCTCCAGGCATTCCAGAGACATGAGGCAACAAAAAAGTGTTGGGGAAGGCACTTGTCACATCCTATTCTATGGCAGTTAAGGATAAAACTGCGTTGGTTGCACATGAGGGAACATCTTCCTTCTCATCTATCATACATGGCAGCTAGCATGATTATAATTATGATCCAACAAGGTAAAGATTTCCTTATCTTTGTTTGAGGCATAGTTGGAGGAGAGGCACACTTGTTGGATGTGCCCTTTGGGAAAGGAGTTTCCCATTCTTTTTTCATTGCATGCTTCAAGGGGAGCATGAGAATTTGTATGGTCACTATGATAGATCACTTGTCCCTTTGTAGAGTGAGCCATATTTTTGTTGGTAATATGCCTCTCATATGTATTGGGGAGGAGTTCTTCTATGGATTGCCAAGCTTGGAGGTGATCCACTACATTTGGATGATAGCATGGAGATGCGAGTCTTTCATGAATCATGAAAATCCCCATGATTGTCATCACTTCTATCTTGAGGAGGCCATGGATCGGCAAGAAGGTTTCCACAACAACCTTCCCTTTCTTCATGATGAGAACCCTTGGTTTTATTCACTAAAGGCCAACTTGCATACTGAGGAAGGATCATTGGAAGACAGAGCTATGGCAGGGAATTCAAAGCAATGGTGGAGACTATTGGATGAGGAGGCCACAAAAGAAGAAGGGGAATTTTTGCAGAACCCTTGTAGTTTCTTGAGGAAAAGAAACCTTTGGGAGGGGGATATTGTAATGTTCCTAAATTGGCTTCAGCTAATAGGAACATTAATTTTGACTTGTTTATTTTGCATTTCATGATTAATGAATAAATTGTAAACAAGGACATGTAAAAATCCTAAAAACTAACAATAAATCAATGCCTATGTGAACAGAGACATATCTGAGCTATTTAAATAAACTACTCCAGGTGTGAATGGGTCTAAATCACAAGAGTGGGTCATCTTTGACCAAGTGAAACAACGCAGTTTAGATGCATTGAACCTCTTTGAGGGACAGCGCAGTTCTAGAAGGATGCTCCAATGTGGAAACGGTTAAGTGATTCAGGGTGGTTTAGGGTTTGGAAAGACTCCTATCTTATAAATGGAAGAGGAGGGTAGCAAGGAAATGGTTGTTGAAAAATATCATTTGACAAGGAATTGTCTGCTAGACAACCCTTGTTGGGCATTCCTGTTCAGGAATCCCACCTTCTTCCTTGAGCAGCTCTTGGAGGATAATTTTTCTAACTTTTCAACTATCGAGCTTGGGCCAAGATTCACCTTAAATTTATAGAGCTGCCCATGTTGAGGGTTGAGCTGTCTTGTGAGTTGTAGCAAGTGGAGGACTAGATCTGGTCAGATCTAGATGATAGTAGTGGCTCTTCTCAGTGAGTGTGTATTTTAACCTCCTGAAAGAGTTCATTAGCTGATTTCACTTTAGATCTACATCTCGGCATCAGTAAAAATCATTCTTGAAAGCTACAACATTGTTCCTCTCTGTACTACATCGTTATTTGCAGATCTACATTTGCAGGGTGTTTTGCCTGTGTTTTGGAGGAGAGATATCTGGTGTTGGGGTTCTTCCTCTTACTGTGGTGATCCATGGATTAGCCATCCAATCCATGTTTGTTTCAGATATGATATGCTATGTAATTTTATTATTCATAAATTCTGGATCATTCTACAGATCTGAAGTCTTAGATCTCAGATCTACTTCCAGTGCTTCGTGTTTTGAGAAAAACCCCAAGAAGAATGTATAGATCGACCTTTCTTGTACATGGATATGTACTAGATCTATCCTTTTATGTACAGATCTGATATAGATCTGAAGAATCAATAGACTACTACTTCAGCCCTATAAATAACCCTGTCATGGTTATGCAGTCTTTTGTCATGGTTGTAGCACCTCATTTATGAGGATTTCCCCTATATTCTCTCACTCTTTCTTCTGCAAAATGTATGAGTTATGCCTATGATATTATTTTTCAATGTTTAGACCTTATTTTATTCAAACACTTCAGGAAATTACGCTCTCATGCTTCAGTCAATTTCTGCATACTCTGAGTCGTGGGAAATCAGGGTTTTCTAGCCTAGTTAGGAATGGAGGAACTATTTATCATAGAAAAATGCATTTATTTTTTTTGAAATTTTACATGGGAGTCCCTAATGACCCTAGCTATCATAAACAACTACTTTCCCATCTTATTTTTACATATTTCACTAAATACACATGTTTTAGGGCTAAGCATCACTATTCCCCACCTTTTGGTCTATAAAACGTTGTATAAGGCTGTTGCTACATATTTAAATGAAGGTTAAGTGCTTTGAAATATGTATGAGGTATATGGATGTAGCTCCACATTGGTAATAACTGAGATTATTCCCAATAGTGTAGATGTTCTTTAGTTGGGAACATTACATTGAGAAACAAAAATTTCACCATCCCACTGGCATATTTCTAAACCAAGGAAATAGTGAAGGAGTCTCATGTCCTTCATTTTGAACTCTCTTGCAAGGTCCTCCTTGAAAGAATGTATCAACTACTCATCACCTATCAAAAGCAGATCATCAACTTTAAGTATGATAATCAAGAGCTTACCATCAACCACAATCTGGTACAGGTTTGAATCCACTTCACTTTTGGTGAATCCCAACCCAGTGAAATGGCTATCAATCCAAGTGTACCAAGAACGAGGTGTTTTCTTCAGCCCATATAGTTCTCTCTTGAGTTGACACACATGTGACTCACTATCAAAGATCTCGAAACCTTCTCGCTACTCTATGTACACTTCTTCCTCAATAAATCCATTGAGAAACATAATTTTGACATCCATCTAATGAATGCACCACCCCATATGCGTTGATAGTGCAAGGATAGATCTAATGGAAGAGTACGTTGAAACTGGTGTGAAATTCTCTTCATAGTCGATCCCCTCAACTTGTGAGAACCCCTAGGCCACAAATATGGCATTGTACTTCTCCACACTTCCATCAGCAGCTTACTTTACCTTATAGATCCATGTAGATCCAACCATTAATTTTTTGACTGGTCTTTGGACCACCTCCCATGCACTATTCTTGATGATGGATTCATACTCCTGTGCCATAACATCAACCCAATTTAGTTGTTGCACTACTTCTTGAAAGGAATATGGTTCTTGCACAATACACTTGTTCATAAGAGCCATGTGTCTATTAAACCTGTCTGGAGACTGTCTCTATCTACGTGGTGAAGTAGGGGCTCCAACATTCTTTGCTACATCAAGTATCAATCTATCAGCTTTTGTTGTGTGCCTTCTACCATTTCTGGTGGATGGCTCTGCATGAGTTTTTTGTGCCACTCCATGATCCTCCGCATGTGGCTACTCCACATGTTGAGGTTCATTATTTGGAACAAGATTTCCTCCTCTGCATGAAAATCCAACTCCCTCTCAAGGGACAATCGCATGGATTTCTCCTCATCAAATTTTATATCTCTCCGCACAACATTCATTATGTTGTTTGGAAAATACACCTGATAGTTGTGGGGAGTTTCACTGTACCCAAAAAATATCCCAACCTGAGTTGTTGGTTCAATATTCTTCCTCCTGTCTTTGCTCACATGCACATAAAAAGATGAGCCAAAAACCTTAAAATATGAAACATTAGGTTTCTTACCAGTAAAAGCCTCTTCTAGTGTACTCATGCCAAGTGTCCGATGAGGACATTGGTTTTCCAAAAATACCTTTGCGTTGCATGCCTCTTCCCACAGATGCAACATTAGGCCCTGATCATTCAACATCATTCATGCTGCACCCACAATTGTTCTGTTCTTTCTTCCTGCACCCCCATTCTGTTGTGGGTTATTAAGTGTAATCAACTCTCTCTGAAGTCCTTCCTTGCTACAGAAGTTCTTCAATTCATTGGAGAAGTACTCACCACCGTTGTCGCTCCTAATATCCTTCACATGCTTCCCCGTGTCTTTCTCCTCCAGTGCTTTGAGCTCAAGAAAATTTGAGAACATATGATATTTATTCTGCATGAAGTAGATCCAACACTTTCGATAAAATTCATCAAATAAAATCACATAGTACTTATGATTTGTTTTCGAAGCAGTAGACAATGGTCCACATGTGTCTCAGTGAACTCTCTCAAGGATTTCTGAAGCTTGGTTCTCCTTCTCATGAAAAGTGGCCTTTTCATACTTCCCCATAGTACATCCCTTACATCTGTCTGACTGCAAAAGAGTACCCTTGAGAAGACCCATATAAATCTGTTGCACGTCCTTCAAGGCTCCGTGGTGAACATGGCCCAATATCTTGTGCCATAACTCACCCTCATCCCAACTCACCACTTTGTGCAGCTTACCCATCAATGATGCGCAGCCACCTTCATCAGGTTTATAGAGGTTATTAACCTAAATCCCAATCTTCATGACTTTTCCTATTGTTTTCTGTCGTAGGAAGTTTTTCCTTCATTGAAAACAACATCATAGCCTCTATCCGCCAACATTGCAACTGAGACTAAATTTTTCTTCAAGCCTTGTACATGCATTACATATTTTAATTGCAAGGGTTTACCTTGTCTCTGGAAGATAACTATACCCATCCTAGTAGAACTGTACCACCTGTCATCACCCATTTCGATATGCATCTACAGGTCCTTCTCCTCTAAGCTACTAAAAAGTTATTTGTCTCTCATTATGTGAAAGTACGCACCACTATCCAAGTACCACACTGATCTAATTTCACTTGAAACCATGCATGTAATGAGTGATAAGTCAAGCTCAGATTGCAAGGCCAAAGCCTCACTAGCTGTAGATCATGAAGCATTATTGTTCTTCTTATTTTTTGGACAATTACTGGCACAATTTCCATGCTTGTGACAGTGAAAACACTTCACTCTAGACATGTCATGCTTCTTTCCATATTTACCAGACTTAGATTTGGAGTGAAATTTATTTCCTTTTACCTTCTTCACCTTGGTAGCCAAAGAACAATATTATTCATCGACATTCCCTGGTATTCCACCTAAATTCTTCTTGCACCAAATTTGACCAAATTCGTTCCTAATATGGCAACTTTTCCCTTCCATTGAAACAATCCTGATAACTATGCCAACTCTTGGAAATTCCTAGAAGAGCTAGGCTCACTGAGTCATCATCAATGACAGTAATGCCGACACTCCAAATCTCATCCCAACATTTGCCAAACTTTGTTAAATATTTCGACATGGTGCCACCTTTCTCCATTTTGATCTTTCTAAGTTTACCCTTTAGTACCAATTTTCTATGATCACTATGACTCTGAAATAGATCTGAAAAAGCCTTCCACATTGCATATTTTGTCATTTTTCCATGGAGACTTGAGACATTTTTTTCTCATACTCCATCCAATAAGATCCTCCTTGCCTTTGTAACCTTATTTTGTCAAGCATAAATATTTGTAGCATCTACTGCAGCGGGTTTGGGAACATCATTGTCAATGAATTATTTAAACCCATTGTACTCTAGTACTGCCTCCATCCTGTCTTTCCAAGAAATATATTTATATTTTTCCTGGAGTGCATACTCAAATTTGAAGCCATTGAAAGCCATTTCGATCCTAAATCACTTATTGCACCAATACTATCTTCTGCAAATTCGAATTCTATTTAGTCACAAAATCAGCTTCTCCTCCACTATAGTGACTTTCTGTGCTCTGATACCATGTAGAAATTATACAAACATATGTATATCAATGGATTCGATCCAATCTAGCAATGTACTAAATCTACATACTGAATCACTTCTACAAATCAATTGCGGAAATTAAACACAATCACGAATCACATGAAGCAAAGAAAGAACCAAATCAAACCACAACACAGATAATTTCTTGGGGAAATATTGCTACTCAAAACCCCTCTATCTTCTATTGTATATTAACCATGGAATCATGAAGCAATTACAACACACTCTTCTCACATGAGTCTCCCGCACACTCCAAACTGTCTTACACTGTCCTAGACAAAAATAGCCAACACTTAGCAAATTCTCACCCTCTAAATAGCCTGCCTTTATTGCACAATTCATGATGAATTCAATCCATATTATTTAGGAATTTTGGCCATCCTAAACTGTGCAAGGATTATGTGCACTCCAATCGATGTCTAGTTGCATGTGGTCAACCTACGAATCGCACAATTGATAGTTAACATCCCTTTAAGATTTGTATCAACTGGGTCTCCACTAGAACTGAAATTCATGCAACTATTAATAGTAAATCATCAGTCACATGGAAGATCATTGATTGTGAATTAAATAATATTTAATTCACTTGATCTCTCACTAGTGCAACAAATAGTTACAACTAGTTCAACTAACTCTAACTCACCTAACTAATTTAACTGATTACTCATGCATTAAAGTAATGCACCAACTACAATTCGAACTCCATAACTAATAGAATTACTCTGCATGCCTCACCAACCACCCTCAACTCAAAATACATGAGCTAACTGAGTTTATCACACTGATTTAACTATTAGAAGTGATCATGAGATAAGATTACATTTTATTGTCCAATTTAATTAAGGGAAAATTAAATTATACATGGCACGAAATTAATTAATTAATTTTTCCATCACACTAATGTATTGCTAGGACCTATTGGTGCCACACTAGTGTGTGTGCTGCAATTTCTTGTTGGACTTCAACACACTCCCATGAATACTTTTTGCATCAACATCTTCATTTCTCTAATTTCATTTGTTAGCTTGGTCCTAATTCCATCCTCTTTTAGCTCATGTTTTGAATGTTAGATGTAAACCATTTGACTCATCAACATATGATCCAATGATTTTAGCTCTATCAATACCTTTAAAATATCCTCACCCCTCTTCATGAGAAGCTCATTTAAATACTTCTCTTCATCTTCATCAACTCCCTCCTAAAGTTATTTTCAATCCAATTCATTCTTATTCAATTCAAAAACAATACATTCACTTCTATACTCGTCCTTATTTATGTTGATATGAATTTCAATGTTAGTTTTTTTGTAATAATTTCATTTTTCAGATATAAAATTTATTTACTGATCTTATGCTTCATGTGTAGGTTCCCTTGTTGCTTATGCGTGTCAAATAGGTAATTAAAACTGAATTTTATGAGCGAATTTGAAAGCATAAACCATGAATTTAAATGGTTGAACAACAACAACATAAATAACATCAAACCATAATATGGTCCATTAAAACATAGTTTTGATGAAGGAGTTCACCCCACCTCATCTACATCTCCTTAGTCTAGCTTAATAGCTTCAACCTCTATATTAGCTCAATTGTGCTCAAATTTCTGTTTACATGCATCAAATTCTCTTGGAACCTATTAAAATAAGTTCAAAATGTTGAAAACTATCATAAATGAGTATTTATTGACTCAATTTGGTTACCAGGTTCTATAGGCATGGCCTTCCCTCTTGGTGGTCCTCAGCTTCAAAATTATTCAAGGCAACAAAAACATCTATAGATGAGCTCCTCTGCCTCTGCAATTGGTTTGAATGTGTTCGTATCATGCCAATTATCTAAGAATAACTCTTTGTGAGCTCAATTTGGTAGAAAATTGACTCAGCTATGGCAAAAATAAACTTTCCCCCAATTCGTCCTCCAAATCTAGAAAATTGGAGTTAACTCCAACAAATTTGGTGGAATCTTCAAAGATAGAAACTCCACAAAAAGCACTGAAAATTAGGAACTAGATTAATTAGGGCTTAATCACTAATTAAATGGGATAAGCATGCTTAACATCCACTTAGTGGTTCCTTGTTTGGAGCATGGTAATATGGTTTTTGGTCACGTGGATGAGGGTTGGCCAGGGGGTTGGCCCCCTCCTTCCTTTGTCGAAAACTGCATACAATTTAGGTTTTGACCCCATACAGAAATTATCTGCAAATGAATCTTAAAAATAGAAAATAAATAATAGTGAGAGAATATAACATAAAAGAGATATACATAGAGATTTTCCCCTGGATCCCAAATTGAGACTACCAACTTGATTTTTCATTATATTCCTTTTAGTGTTACAACACATATATACACATGTCGAAGCATTAATAAACCCCAATCCATTAACCCCAGATTAGAACATAATTATAGTTCCCTCGACTGGATCTACAAAATACCAGGGGTTGAAAACCATTATGCCCGAAAACCATGTGCAAGCCCATGCACAAAACCATGGGCAAGTCCACCCACTGAAAAATATGGTCCAATTTTATTTTTTTCCCGGGGCGTTGCCTTGGACCATCAACAGGGGGGCTACCGCCCGCCCTGTGACCGCCTTGCTATGCCCAACAAAATGTACAGGGGTAGATATCACCCCCCTATGACCCCCCATGCACGTGAAAATAATCGTTGAAATAATATAACACATACCCAACATTCTCCCAATTTTTTTTTCTTTCCGCAGGGGGCCACAGAAGAGCTTAGTCATTGGTCCAGCTCTGCAACACCCATTGTTTCTCTACAGCAGGAGAACTTTTCAGTGTTCGCAAAATTCATCAATGCATCTGCAACATTCTTCAAAGTGTCCACCTTTACCAGAAAGACCCTTTTATCCTTAACCATATCTCTTACAAAGTGATATTGAACATCAATGTACTTTGTCTTTCAATGATAAGCAGGGTTATTAGCCAAGAAAATTGCACTTTGGCTATCATATCTTATCCTTATAGATTTTTCTACCAACCCCATGCTTGAACAAAATATTTTCAACCAAATGCCTTTCTTGCTTGCATGAGTGGTTGCCATGTATTTTTCCTTTGTAGTTGAAAGAGCCACTACAGACTGTCTTTTACTCATCAAACTAACTACACCTCCAAATAGGCTAAAAACATACCCACTTGTAGATATTCTTTGGTCCAGATCTCCAGCCCAGTCTGCATCAACAAAACAACGGATTCCCAAAACTCTATCCAATCCTAGTCTTCCCTCATAGCACAAACCATAATCACTAGTGCCACACAAATATCTGAAAGCCTGCTTCACTGTATTCCAATGTTCCTTCCTTGGTTTTGACATAAACCTGCTCAATACTTCCACTACATGTGAAAATTTTCATCTAGTATAGACCATTGCATACATCAGGCTACCCACTGCACATGCCTATGGAACACGGGACATATCCTCCTCTTCTTCTTATGTCTTGGGAAACTGATCAGTAGATAGCATTACACCTACAGGAATAGGAACCTTCACTAGTTTACTATCCTTCACATTGAACCTCTGCAATATTGTCTTGACATACTTCCTCTAGTTTAACTAGAGATTCCTCTTTGCCCGATGTCTCCTAATTTCATGCCCAAAATATAGTTTGCAGCACGAATATCCTTCATGTCGTATCTGGAGAATAATTGGGTCTTCAAATCTTGTATAATTTCTTTGTCATTTCAAATCAGCAACATATCATCCACATATAAGACCAAATAAATAACACGGTGACCAATTAATTTAAAATATACACAGTGATCCTCTTTGCTTCTAGTGAAGCCAAGTCCCCATATATAGGTATCAATTTTTTTGATACCACATCCTTGGTGACTATTTAAACCCATACAGAGACTTTTTTAACCTGCATACCAGTTATTTCTTACCCTTCACCATAAGGCCTTTAGGTTTCTTCATGTATATCTCCTCTTCCAGATCCATGTTAAGGAATTTTGTCTTCACATCCATCTGTTCTACCTCAAAATAAAAGGTAGCAACAACAGATAAAAGTAATCTAATAGAAATAACCTTGGCAACAGGAGAAAAAATATCACCAAAATCAATTCTCGACACCTAGGAATAACCTTTTGGTACCAATCGAGCTTTTTATTTCTCCACCTTTCCTTATATATTCATCTTCTTCTTAAACAATCATTTTCTCCCCATGGGCTTCCTTCCAACCTGCAACCCCACCCAATCCCATGCCTCATTTTTGTGCAAGGATGCAATTTCATCAACCATGGCCTCCTATATTTTTCCATCCTCTAAATCTACTGCCTCCTTGATAGTTTTGGGATCATCATTAGTTATAGTTAAAGCAAAATTTGAATAGAAAACAGATGGACTATACCTTTCTAGTTTCCTTCTTTCCCGAACTTATCTTCTCATATATGGAATTTGTGGCTCTTCCTCTTCCTAATATTCTTCTGTTGTAGAGTCTGGTTCATTCTCATTTAGCTCAAACTCTATCTTCTAAGGCTCCTTTGGTAGGACTTCATGCTTAAAAACATCTTTCACCTCTCTAAACACCACATCTTGGTTGTACACAACCTTCCTTTTTTCTAGGTTCTAAAGCTTGTAACCTCTTAAACCATCCTTATACCCAATAAAGATGCATGTTACACGTTATTTTCTCACCATGACATTTGACTATCTGTATAGGTCTATGACTACCTATATCATACTCCCTTAGAAGTCGAAAACCTTAATGTTCCTGAATCAAGTCTTGGAATTGGAGAAAATATCTATAAAACCCTTAAAAGTCTACCTCCGCACTTTTTATAGCCTTTTCTTGTGGGTTCACGGATACTTGGTCTATAAAATTCTGCAACCCCTGCACGTTTTTCTACTATTACATACGGACCCCTGTAAAAATTCAAATAAAAGAAAAAGTAAATTCTAGAAGCCTAGTTGGTCGAATATTATCCCAACTTGAAGCTTCTAGAGGCGCGACCAGTTCGAGCTTTATCCCTCCACTCATGGAGCTTATCCATTGGTCCATGGATCTCAAATCCCTTCATGATCGGAATCCATCGCCCTCTTTATGCAACTGAAACTACCTCCATCTCCCTATAAATTGAGCTCAAGTTTCAGGCTGAAGTGTAGATGCTAAGCTAAAAGATTGTAAATGAGTTGATGAAGAAATTCCAAAGAGTGCATACTTTCTACACTAGTAAACTATTGTTGGCATAATAATGATCAAACCCTTTTGTCAATAATTATATGTTGGTATTCATAGAGTAAGGCTTGCCAAACTGAAGGAGGAATGATTATTCAGGACCCTGGGAGAAATTTATATGACATCAAGGCATCAGGTTGTGAGATTACTCTTTTTATTCAAGATAATACATATCGATCTCTTTTTCTCATTGAGTTTTTCCTATGCTTATTAAATAACATCAATACTTAGAGTCCTTGATCACCAAGTTGGATTAGATTTTCTTAATTATTATATTTTGCAAATGCTTTGATTCTTTTGTCTTGTCTTTGATTGCAGGTTCTACTTATTGAAGAAGCCTCTTTGGAGGGACTAGATAAAAGACTACATCGAACATTGGATTTCAAGGTAGGGGCATGTCCTCTTTACTTTCTTATAATAATTCTAAAATGCAATTAGTCTAGAGAAAAATGTTTCCAAATGGATTTTTGATTCTAGCTATTCGTTGGATACTAGGGACATCGCTCTTGTCCACAAGGGGGATTAATCCGCATAAGAAAATGGCGATTCCGTTGGGAAATAGACCTTAGTTTTCTTTCTTTATTTTCAGTTTGAATTTTAGAGTTTTTGATTTTGACTTATCTGAGATTGGGTTGGGTATTCAACTCTTAAGAATCCCTAAAAAAAAAAATTGATTAATTATTTTTTCTGGATTTTCTCATTGTCTCCGCGGTTTTTAGAAGAAAACAGTGTGAGAATATCCACAGGTTTTAGTTTAAAACAGTGTAGTACCACTATGTTTTCCATTAGAAACTATGGACCCCTGGAATTTTTTTTGAAAAAATTAAGATTCTCTTTTCAGAGCCATATCACTTGATTCTTTGTGTTTTCCCCAATCTATCTTATTCATCAAATCTTATGTGTGAATTTATTTTCAGCAACCTTTGCATTTGTGTGATTTTATCATCCTATTTGCATTTATGGGGAGAATTTTTCCATACTTTATTTCTGATCCATACAAGATACCTTCATTTACCTCAACTTACTTGTATGATGATATTGTCTTTCTGAGCTATTAAAACCATTGCAAACCTTTCTTTTGTGAAAATTGATCCTTTTTTCATTTGCAAATTTGGAAGAGCTTTTAGCTTACTCAAGCCTGATATCGCACCAAAGCATTTTTGGATGTTTTCATTTCTGATGAGATAAGTAGAAATTTTTCTTAGTCTGATCACAAACTAGGAGAAAACATCCTCAAACATTCTAGATAGATTTCATAATTAGATTTTTCTTTGATTTTCAATTTCATGTTCTTAGAGTTTTTAGATATTTTTTTTCTTTTGGAAATTGTTTGTTTATTGATTTGTAGTTTTTGATCTGACCGTTCAAGGAATATAATTTCAAAGAGTAATTTATTATTTTTTCCAATTGATTTATTTACGAAAACTTCTTCTTTTCAATAATTTTATTTATGAATGAAATAATTGGTGCTTTGAAAATTGCTAAATCTCTCAATCTTTCCATTAAATAAGATTCATTGAAAAGAAAAGAGCTGAACTTCTTATTTATATGCATTAGCGTATTTTTCACTCGGTTCACAAACACCATTGAATTTTCAACTCCATGCCTTTTTTCTTAAGCAACAACCAAATTAAAAACAACACTTTAATAAAATCAATCTATATATTTTACATTTTCTACGGTGCATTCCACCAACATATCTTAGGTTAGTGTTTTGGAACAAGTTGTAATTAACATTCCAAAACAGTTTAAACAAACAAGTAGCATCTTGTGGTAGGAAAATCCAATTGTAGCATTTGTACTCTGGGAAGCTCTTCTTGAAAGAGTCAAGCATGATATCATGTCAGAACCAATCAGGTAATCGTACCTATCTCATTGGGAAATATAGAATATGTGCACGTAACACAACTGGTAAACCTCAGATAAACCATTGTCGAGGATCCTGTGGTCACTTGTTGGAAAACCTTGGATTTACGATGTCAAGGAACCTTCAAGGGGATTGAGCCTGATACTCTGCCCTTGTGTGTATATCGGATCATAAACTGTTCCCCCAGGTACATTTGTTCCCGTTGGTGACCTTAGTGACCATAATATTTATAATTTTTCCCAAGGTTACGATGGAGGGAAGGTCCCACTGTACCTGGAATAGACGTCAGCTAGACTCACTTGGACTTTTCAGAGGGTACCCTTCACTTCAATATGGCATAAGTGGAGATAATTGCACCAAAATATTTCATTAATCAGGTTGTCAAGGTAATTGTTCCAACTGCTATGTTTTCCACATTAGAATTCTATGACATTGGATTTCATCACCAACTAGTGCTTTTAGTGTGAAAACATACCGTTTGTGTGTGGATTTCTCTCTTATATTTTGTAGGCGTTTGTTTGATTTGATTGTTTCCTTAGCAAATTTATGTTTATTTTGCTGAAATTTTGTTTGATTTCGTGTGTTAAAATTTTAACCGTGGCTGAATTACTGAGACACTCCCGTAGAATGCAGGGGAAACCGCCTGAGTACACACAAAGTCAGTTAGAAAAGCTTAAATCTAAGAGAGGCCAACCATCAGGGACTGGATCAACTGAAAAAGAGGAAACATCAGTAATAATACATCCTGATTACAAAGTAGATCATCCTCAAACAATAGAAAGTCATCCAAGAAAACTAGAAATTTTTGAATTAGTTGAACTTGCTTCCAAAACTACTAAATTATTAGCTACTGAACTTGAAATTTCTGAGCGTGAAGTTGAACCTACTACATCTAAGCCTGCTTCAGAGTTCATAACTCCAACCCCTGGTCATCAACATTCACCTCGAGTGAAGCTTCGCATCATTGATAACCTTACTCATGGCCTCATTAGTATCGAAGAGGTTACTGACATAGAAGAAGAAGTTATACTTCCTTCACATAAAGAATTTTTAGATCTAAGGCCAAGTGAATTGATTTACTATTATAGCCCTTTCAAACAAGATCCTTGGTATTCTTAGTTAGCTGACTTTCTACACAATTCTGGTCTCAACTATTTGCCACCCTGTAGTCCTTTTTATGCCATACCCAGAGGTAATTATAGACCTTCATTAAACATGTTTGGTGAATCATCTATGTTTTCTAAACCACTAGAAACTTATTTGTATGATGGTCCATCTGTTCCTTCAGGATACCAACCAATTTTTGGTATATTCTCAGGAGCATCTCCCTCTCCTGAAAAAATTGTAAAATTAGTTGGTCCCATTGAATCTCATACCAAAAATTTGAACACGGAACAAGTATACATGATGTTTGGAAAAATTCCTAACCCTGATTCTCAAGGTATTAATTTACCACCTGGGGGGAAACCTCAAGGACAATACATAACTCAATGATAGTACATACCTCAAGGAAAATATCAACCTCAAGGGAAGTACTCAATTTAGGGTCCACAACCTCTCCAAGGACAACAACCTCCTTTAGGGATGTAGTTTTATGATGAACAACAATTGTTTCAAGGAGGTCAATTTTTTAGTATAAATTATGCAGCAAATTTTCAAACTTATGTTCTGAATTATCAACCTAGTTATGGTCCATCTTACGCATCTCAACCTTCAATGGGAACTTCTTATCCTGGGGTAAATATAGTGTGGAATCCGTTGTTGAATAAAAATAATTTTCAACCAACTGTGCAAGTACCTTAGAATCATCCTGGTTAGCCGATTGCTTACAATCAAATCCAGTAACCTGTCCAACCTACTCCTAAAGTTATACCTAAAGTATCTACACCTAGTAGTATTCAGCAACCTGGTCCGAGTACACCTAGAACTCCACATCAAACTGTTGCATCAACTTCTGTTCAACAACCTAGCACACCTACCCCTGGAGTTTCTGCGGTTCCTATTTCTACTACCCCTCAAGTAACAATGACACCTGTATCACAACCGATCCCTCAAGTCACTGCTCATCAACCTGGACCTACAGTTCAAACTACTGTTCAGATGTCTGTGGGACAACCTGGTACCAATAAAATTGTAACAAGCCAACCTTATACAGGTCAGTTTGTTTATCAACCTTATGAAGGGCAATATCAATATGGACCCATAGGAAAAAATCTAGTATACAAACATCAACTATACCCTCATTACACATATCAGATACCAGCTCAACCTCAGTATGGTAGGGCTAACCATGGTTATCTGGGAGGTATTCCAATCCCAACTGCACATGCTACTCCAGATTACCCTGGATATCCTCCTCCTGGTACTGGTATAGTCCCTCAAGGTTATCAATTTTCTCAACATGAACCTAGCTGTCGGTTACCATTCATTGCAACTTTGGATTTACCAGACTTGTCACACCTTGTCCGTTACCCTTTATTATCTTCCATTTTGGTTTCCAATGCCAAATAAGTTTCCCAGTTCCATTCCTAAGTTTGAAGGTAAATCAAGAGAAGACCCCTCAAACCATGTCATGACTTACCACCTTTGGTGTGCATCCAACTCTTTAATCGATGATTCCATTTGATTAAGACTGTTTCAAAGAACATTGATAGGTTTAGCTACAAAATGGTATATTGAACTACCACATGGCTCATTCAACAATTTCAACGTGTTAGCAATATATTTTTAATAGACTTTCATTTTCCAGTCTGTTACGACACTAGCATGGGGCTCTTGAATTCATTAAAAAAATCCACATCTACACACATTTCACATCACATACATGAATGGAGACATAGACAATGTTTAGTGAAAGTTTTCATTCTAGATCAGATCTTGGCATAATGGTTTATCAAATCATTACTTCCAAAGATCACTGAAGATGTGGCTAAGGGAGGTTTTGTTACAGAATAACAGTTCATAGCTCAATCACAGTACTTAGACATAGTATATACACATTCTGGTACTTTATACAAAAAAATTCCTGACTTACCATGTCCAGGTCAAATAACCGCAACTCCTTCATGTTCTCATGCTGCAGACAGTGTAACTGGTTTAGTTAGCACTAATAAGGGTAAGAAGAATTCCTCCAAAACTACTTCTCCCATTATAGCTTTACCAGATTCACCGAAAGGAGATTCTTCCCTTGAAGCTTCTATTGAAATCCATGTTGTAGACTCATCTACAACTAAATCCAAAACTAGTAATAAGAAGAAAGGAACGAATAGAAACAAACAAACCACATCTCCCAAAGCAAAAACTAAAAAGAATGAGCTAGCTGATGAAAAAGGAAACCTCGTTATCCTTGTCTTATTTGTGATGAGGATCGCTATACCAAAGAGTGCCCACATTAGTCTGAGGTCTCTAAGTTTGTCAAAGGTTCACCCACACACGCTGTCTTGAACGATCCTTTTCCCACTCAAGATAGTAAAATGATAGGATCTTCTCCACGTTCATCAACAGATACTTTAATGATGTTTGAGGTAATGGTTGCGACGACATCTCAATATTATGGAAATAAAAATCTTGTAACTTGTAAAGAGACAGAAAATTCTAGTCAAACACCAGCTATATCCTCTTTAGCTTATAAACCACTTTAAATTGAGAAACCTAATCCCGATCTAGTGATTAAACTTCTTGCAAATGGTGTACTTCGGAAGTCATCTTTCAATCCACATGCGAGAGCTGCTCAGAATTACAACATTGTTGAATATTTGGCAATATCCCCTTCAGCAATGTTGGCCTTAGAAGTGATAAAACCATGTCGAGAATAAAGGAAATTACTATTATCAGCTATCGAAGCCATATATCCTTAGGATTCTAACCTCATGGTATTTGATCTAGAAAATTTTACATCGAGACTCCCTCATCATATGGATTTTCAAATGCTAGTATAAGTCAAATCCAGATGAGTTTTTCATACTGTAATTAATGAGGGAGCATCCACGTGCATAATTTCATTAAACTATTGGAAAACTCTATATTATCCAACACTCAAAGCATCCCTTGCAATACTTAAATCCTTTGATGGAACAGGATTTCATCCTTACAAAATACTCTAGGATCTACCTATAGAAGTAGAAGGCAAAATCGTTAATCTAGATGTGGAAGCTGTTGATACCCCTCCTGATTACAACCTTATTTTGGGTCGTAGTTTGTCTTATGCCATGACTTTTGTCATTTCATCCATATTTTGGTTAATCATTTTTCCTGATAAAGGAAATATTGTGAAAATCGATCAGTTGTCATATTATTCATCTGACCTTGCTTCTAGAGACAGTATCCAACACATTGGAAAAATGACTATCCCATATGAAGATGTTGGTGTAGGTTTAGTAAAGGACTCCACTCTAATGGGAAATTTCTATATGTCTCCACCCAACATACCGCGTACCATTGCCAACATCAATATGATCTCATCAAGCACTATATCATTCGATGAAACTTGGGTAGTGCCTTTAGAATCATAACTTGATTCTTTCAATGGCGAGATGCCTTTGAGTCCTTTTGAAATGGAATATGTAGCAGTGCAGTCATATTCTAACACACTTTCAACTACTATTGATCAAATTAATGTGATCACCGAAGAATATTCCTCACTATCAAATTCAGCCTTGACATCATTTTCTGATCCCTTTCAAAATGTGTTTCACACTGATGAAAGTATTCACAAATTTTTTTCATTGGATGATCTACTGTGGGAAGATCTACATCATATATATTTGTTTTTACCTGATCTTTATAGGTTTGAGAATGATTTTTCTTCTATTTTTACAATTGATTATGTCAAGGAACCACAGAATCCTATTTCGATTACACATTCAGATTTTGAAAGTAATTTGGGAAATGTTTCTACAACTCTTCCTATTGGCATATGAGTTAAACTTGGAATTATTGAAAACATTCATATAGGAACTTCTTGTACGATTGAAGAGATTAATACATACAAAGCCCTATTTCAAGAGTTCTTAGACATTTTTTCCTGATCTTACCAAGAGATGTGAGGAATTGATCCTAAGATTATCATTCATGAAATTAAGACATACCCAGATGCTAAGCCTATTAGAAAAATATTGCATCTAATACATCCACAAAAAGCTGCTGCTATCAAAGTTGAATTTGAAAGTCAATTACGATTAGGATTTATTTATCCAATTCCATTGACAGATTGGGTATCTAATATAGTTCCCGTTACGAAAAAATAAGCGACCATATGAGTATGCATCGATTACAGGGACATTAATAAAGCATGTCCAAAAGACAATTATCCTACACCCTATATCGACCAAATTATCGACGATTGTGCCAAAAATGAAATTTTCTCATTTATGGATGGATTTTCTGGGGATAATCAGATCAACATACTCACTGCTGATTAACCAAAAAAATTGTTTATATGTCCTTATGGGAACATTTGCGTATTGAAAATTACCTTTCAGATTAAAAAATGTTGGTGCCACTTTTCAAAGGGCTATGTCTTATGGTTTTCATGATATCAAACATATTGTACAACCTTATATTGATGATTTACTTGCTCACTCTTTACGCGGAGATGATCATCATACACACTTACGAGCTATATTCATGAGATGTAGGCACTACAAAATTTCTTTGAACCTGCACAAATGTGTTTTTTGTGTGAAATCATAAAGATTATTTGGATTCATCATTTCAAAAGATGGCATTCGTGTTGACCCCTCGAAGGTTGTGGCCATCATTAATTTACCTCCTCCTTCCACACTTCGCCAACTCGAAAGTTAGCAAGGGAAAGCAAATTTTTTACGTAGGTTTATCCTGAACTATGCTGAGTTAACAAAAGGCTTTACCTGGCTGTTGAAATAAAGTGTTCCTTTTAATTGGGATGAGATTTCCGATAAATATTTTGATGCATTAAAACACACATTGACCCATGCACCGTTATTGCATCCACCCGATTACCACCAGGACTACTTTTTATACTTAGTTGCCTCTGATTCCACCATTGGAATGGTTTTGGTTCAAGAGGATTAATATCACAATGAGAATGTGATATATTATCTAAGTCAGAATATCAACCCGAAAAAAATCAAATATTTTCATGTGGAGAAATTGGGCTTGGCAGCAGTGCAAGTTGTCCAACGATTTTGTCACTACATATTGTTACGTAAAACAATTGTGATATCTAAATCCAATGACGTATATTTTGAAAAAATAATTACTTGGGGGAAAATACTCCAAATGGATTGTCATCCTACAAGAGTTTGATTTAGAATTTGAAAAATCTAAATCAAAGAAACCACTAGTGTTTGCAGAGCGTATGTGTGACTTTCCCATTACTGAGACAAAAACTGTGGTAGAGAATCTAATCGTAGATGAATCTTTGTTTCTTATCAATGCCTTAGATCCATGGTACAGAGATATCATTATATATCTTCAAACCCAAACCTTTCGCCCAGATCTTTCATGTTCAAATCGATGAAGAATTTGATATCAACTCCAGAAATACAATATTGTTGGAGACACTCTTTATCGTCATGGTGCGGATTCTATTTTTCAACGTTGTATAATTCACGAAGAGGCTGAAATTTTTTTGAGTGATTTCCACTCTAGAGCTTGTGGTGGCAATATGTCTAGGTTTTCCACGGCCCAAAAGATTTTTCCCGCTGGTTATTTTTTGTCGTCGTTATTCAAAGATTGTATTATTGTGGTTTGAAAATGCCACAACTACCAAATTTTTTATCTAAATATGCGTGCGCCTACAGCTCCTATTCACCGAATCATTACTTGTTGGAAAAATACTGAGAGGGGGGGGGGTGAATCAGTATTTAGGATTTACTCAGTATCTTTTTACTTTTTCATTCTTTAATAACCCATACGCTACTTTACTGAACCAGACTCACGTATATACGTGGATACCGTTTACTGAACTCGCGTATGCATAGAGATATTAATAAAAATCAATTCTTCACTTAGATCTTTGCATGTTTTCATTTATCAGATGTTTATATAGCAGTAGACATGTGTAGTAATAACAGAATGAAACATCAAACAAAATCATCACACATGAACACCATGATTTTTAGGTGGAAACCCAAGTCGGGAGAAAACCACTGCTGCCATTGTCTCAGCCTTCAATATTTTATTATAGAGAAAAACTTCTTACAATCATGTACTGGTGCAGACTTATACCAGCACGCAGGCACCCACCCGCAGAAGGCTACAACCTTCTCTCGTTTACCAGCCTCACCTGGAAGGGAGCTTCAACCCCCTGCTCTCGTTTACCAGTCTCACCTGGAAGGGAGCTACTACCCCTTGATATTCGCACTGGCCTCTGCTGACAGAAAGCTTCTATTATCAGACTGAAGGCTTCAACCTTCAGATCCACTACAGACCACGTTTCATCAATTTTCAAACTGGATCAAATAGCTCCAACCCAACCCTTCACTCATCAACAACATACTTTGCCCAATGCTTCCAGACCGAACAGTGAAACCACTGTAATCAGTATATCAGAGATAACCCAATCTTTAGAATAAGTATGCAGAAACACATTCAACCATGAGCAACCATCAGTTCAGATATCATACATGCTTTTATTTATATGGATCCACGTATATACGCGCTTTCACTGAAGCCAACCCGCGTATACATTTGTGCAACTTTTCATAAAAACCCTAACATGTCATACACGCCTTTGTTCAAATATATCCGCATATATACGCACCTTCAGTGAAGCGAACATGCGTATAGATCTATAAAAGATAAACTTTGCAGAACAGACTAGATCTATGAACTTACCCAGATTTCTTCAACTTCTTCAATAGATTTGCGCCAGGTCTTCATCACTTCTTTTCAGAGCATCCAAGAGTTTCACCATTTCAAGATCTAGAGATCTTGAACCTTCATTATGTTCATAGATACATTATAGAATCAGATCTATCAATTAAGAGCAAAGTTCCACCAAACAGATATACTTCAGAGTGAAGTATTCATTAAAGCCCAGACACCTGCACTCCCCTTTGCACAATGAATTTCTTCTCCTTATATAGGATTACCCTTTATCAATACCATGATCCAAAACCACATTACGTTTGATGGTATTCCTAGACGGGGTCACATAGACGAATCATTACTCAATACAATGGGCCAATACCATGGTGGTTACCCCTAGTTTTACATATTTAGAGCGCTTTTGCCCATACGCGACTTGGCATGTTGTTTCCCGCATGCATACGCTACTTGGTCTAGACAAATCCACGTATGCCTTGAGACACGCTCTTTTCATCATTGTTTCAGCACATACTGAAATTCCTTTCATCATTACATCATATCACATCATATTTACATCATTACCAAGTCCATCAAGTAAAGAACAACTTCATCAAGTAGGTTTCCATCATCTTCATCAAGTGGGTTGCCATCAAGGACAACATTCAGCATTATATTGCCAACAATCTCCCCCTTTGGACTTGATGGCAACCAACCACGATGGTGTTTGATCACTACAGCAGATAGATACATTGAATAACACCATGATATTCTCCCCTTATTCAAACATCATGTCATTCTCCCCCTTTGACATCAAGGGCAAAGGGCGGATACTTGACTCTATGACCTTCCTATCACCAAGGACTCATACTTACATCAAAGATCCAACCAAGTGAATTTACATATTTCAACTCAACTACCCATCCAAGAGAGTTTACAAATAACAAGTTCTTACATGACTAAATATTACAATTTTACATCATGGGGCTCAACAAGACTTGTTCATCAAGTTACAAATATGACTTTTCATGACCAATACTAGAAAGACCTCAAGAGAGAGATCATATTTAAGAAACATCATAATGCCAACAATTCATTATACACAGCAAGACTAATTCTCCCCCTGAAACTTTGCATTCAATGCATCCTTTCCAAATGACCAAGGCTCCTCCTTAGCTTGTGCTACAGTGTCAATAATACAATCATCAGTAGTCAGACTGATGCTCCCCTTGAACTGGTACTCCTGATCTTCAGCTACCATATTAATCCTCTTATCATCAATGCATACGTGACTGTGTCTTCTGTAACTCGCATGTATACGCGACTTTAGTTCACTAAACCCGTGTATGGAAAGTGAAACATTGAAAACTTCACATTCCTTCATCTCCCCCTGAATTTGTCCTTTCTATACCTGTCTTCTTTACATCAAATGCTTTGTCAGAAATAAGCATAACCAGAATAACCAAATAGTACTGAAAAATGCTGACCCTCAACCCAAAAATGTCAGCAACTATCCATACGCGGCTTTCTGTTCATATACTCGCATATATATGCGATTGTGTTTCAAGAAACCCGCGTATACAATTTAGTCTTCTGAATTTAATCATATCTGATCTTCTGAGAGGCAGAGACAACACCCAACTTCTGTCTGAGATATTCGAATGCTTCCCTGGGTAGAGGTTTGGTAAAGATATCAGCAACTTGTGCTTTGGAGGGAACATACTCCAACTTCACCTTTTGTTCAAGCACTTGTTCACGTAAGAAGTGATACTTGATGGGAATGTTCTTGGTCTTCGAATGCATAATAGGATTCTTTGAGATATTGATGGCACTTGTATTATCACACATAATGGAGATAGGAGAAGTACATTTGATTTGAAAATCTCCCAAGGTTTGCATAATCCAAAGGAGTTGAGTGCAACAAGATGCGGCAGCCACATATTCTGCTTCAGTAGTAGATAAGGAAATAGAACTTTGCTTCTTACTGAACCAAGATACCAACCGAGGTCCCATATAGAATGCACCACCACTAGTGCTTTTTCGATCATCAACATTTCCAGCCCAATCTGCATCAGAGTAAGCATGAAGAGTAAGATCAACATTCTTTGAATACCATAGTCCAAAGTCTTGAGTTCCTTGTAGATATTTGAATATTCTTTTGACAGCCTGAAGATGAGACTCTTTTGGATTAGCTTGGAATCGTCCAACAATCCCAACAGCATGCATAATGTCCGGTCTAGTCCCGGTGAGATAGAGTAGACTTCCTATCATTGATCTGTATTCTGGTTGATTTACCATTGGAGAATCATCATGAGAACTAAGATGGCATCCAATTATCATTGGTGTACTTACAGGCTTGCATTCTTCCATGCCATACTTCTTCAAAATTTTCTTAAGATATTTTGCTTGTGATAGGCATATACCATCTGTAGTTTGATGCACTTGCAAGCCAAGAAAGAATGTTAGTTCCCCAAGTAAAGACATCTCAAATTCTTGCTGCATAACAGAAGCAAATTTTTTACTCAAGGATTCTTCATTACTCCCAAAAATGATATCATCAACATATACAATCACAATCAAAAGTTTGTCATGTTCAATTTTTGTGTATAAGTTGCTATCAGCAGACCCATTTGAAAATCCTTGTTGATGGAGATATTTGTCAAGATGATAGTACCATGCCCTTGGAGCTTGTTTGAGACCATATAGAGCCTTTTTAAGTTTACAAACAAGATTCTTATCATTTCCCAAAATGAATCCCTCTGGTTGTTCTATATAAACTTCTTCTTCAAGATCACCATTGAGGAAAGCAGATTTGACGTCCATTTGATATACTTTGATTTGTTGAGAACTTGAAAAAGCAAGAAACATTCTTATGGCTTCAAGTCTAGCTACAGGAGCAAAAGTTTCTTCAAAGTCTATACCTTCTTGTTGAGTGTACCCTTTACAAACCAATCTGGCTTTGTTTCTTATAACATCCCCATTTTCATTTAACTTGTTCTTGAATATCCATTTGGTTCCAATGACATTTTTATCATGTGGTCTTGGTACCAATTCCCAAGTGTGATTCTTTTCAATTTGATCAATCTCTTCATTCATGGCTTGAATCCAACATTCATATTTGCTAGCTTGATTGACATTTTGGGGTTCAATTGTGGATAGGAATGCCAAATAGCTAGAAGATCCCACAAGAGTCCTCCTTGTTTGTACACTTGATTCCTTGTTTCCCAAAATTTGAGATTTAGGATGATTCTTTTGAACATATCTGGATGGAGCTTTCTCTGATAAATCATCTTCAGGTTCTTCATTGGATCCACTGTCTATATCATTTCCATTTGATGTAGAAGGACAAAAATCACCATCATCTTCTTTTGTTGCTTGTTTTTCTTCCTTAGGAGCTGTAGGAGACTCATCAATGACAATATCAATACATTCAACAATCTTTCGAAGCCTTTTATTGTAACATTTGTATGCTCTGCTAGTAGATGAGTAACCAAGAAGTATCCCTTCATCTGATCTAGGTTCAAACTTGCCAAGCTTTTCATCATTATTTTTGATAAAGCATTTACTTCCAAAAATTCTAAAATGCTTTACAGAAGGAGAATTACCATACCAGAGTTCATATGGAGTTTTGTCACTATTTACCCGAACATCTGCCTTGTTGAGAATATTTGCTGCTGTATGTTCTGCTTCTCCCCAGAACATGTCAGGAGTTCCAGAATCATCAAGCATAGCTCTAGCCATTTGTTGAATTGTTCTATTCATTCTTTCTACTACGCCATTTTGTTGTGGAGTGCCTGCTACAGAGAATTGTCTCTTTATGCCATGTTGTTCACAAAATTCAAAGAATTCATTTGATGTATATTCTCCTCCTCGATCAGATCTAAGACATTTGATTTTTAGATCCAATTCATTTTCAACCAGTTCTTTGAAGATCTGAAATTTATCAAATGCTTCATCTTTGTGTTTAAGCAACCCAATCCAACACATTCTAGAGAAATCATCAATAAATAAGATATAGTATTCTTCTCCACGTGGTGACTTTTTCCTCATAGGTCCACAAATGTCAGTATGAACAAGTTCAAGAGGCCTACTTGATGATCCTTCTTTGGCATTAAATTGTACTCTGGTCTGCTTACCAAATTGGCAGGATTTGCATATGATACTTTCTGGTAGAGTAATATTGGGAAGACCACGAACAACTTGAAGTCTGCTTGCTTTGTTGATTTGAGAGAAGCTTAGATGCCCCAGCCTTCTATGCCATAACCATTTTTCTGAAGATTTGCTCAAGTAACATTGATCTTTGCAGTTCTTCAATACATATAGGTTGCTTGGAGTTCTTTTCCCTTTTATAATAGTTCTACCTGTATCCAGATCACGAACCACACATTCTTTTGAACTGAAGACAACTTATGTACCTTGATCACACATTTGACTTACACTTAACAGGTTATGCCTTAATCCATCCACATACATGACATCATTAGCCTTCACTTTTTCTTTTAGAAACACAGACCCTTTTCCTTTAATTACAGCAGGATTATCATTTCCAAATGTAACTTTATTTTCCTTTTCTAGAGCATTATATGAAAGAAGTTTGCTTTTGTCACCTGTCATGTGTCTTGAGCACCCACTATCAATGTACCATTGATTTTCTTCACCTTCTGCAAATAACGCTATCCCGCAATTTTCAACCTATAATTCCTTCTTTTTCCATACTTTGGAACTTGAAGGAAAGTGTTGTTTTCGCTGGACTTTGCTCCTGCATTCAGATTCTTCATGGCCAAAGTTATTGCAATAAGCACATTCAACTTCATTTTGAAGAGGAGAAAATTTGTTATAGGTGTTATTTTTTGGTTCAATATCCATCCTTTTCTTTCTTGCTTCTCTTGTCATGATGGTTTTATATGCAACACATTGAACAACTTTATGACCAAAATTGTGACATGAGAAACATTGTCCATTGAAGTAGAAATTTCTGCGATCATGAAATCTTCTATTTGAATTTACCTGTTGATTGTTTCTTCTTTGAGAGATATCCCTGTTAGTGTTCCTTGTATTGTGATGATCATGCTTTACCTGTGAAGATTCTTTATTCCCTTGTTGAGTGGCTGAATGTAGTAAACCAGTTGTAGCTGCTTTTAGATAATTTGATGCTGAAGCCTGAGAGGATTCTCCGATATATCCAAGACCTGTCTTAATTAGAGGAGATCGTTGAACCTTGATAATCTCATCTAAGGTTTTAGATCCTTTAGTAAATCTAAGATTCAGAGTCTTTACTTTCTCAAGTTCTTTTCTTAGACTTACTACTTCACATTCTAATTTTTCATTATGTTTTTTTGCTTCTTCATTTTGCCTTTTCAGAGTCTCTATGATTATTTTACTTTCTTCCAAGCATATTTTGAGTTGATTGTTTTGATCAAGAAAATCATTGTCATCTAGAGCATCCATAAAAGCATCCTTATCGTCTCTAGAATTATTTTCAAATGCCATGAGAAGTCTAAGATCTTGTTCACATTCTTCCTCACTGTCAGATAACCCATCACTGTCTTCATTTGTATAGTAGCTTTTCTTAGTGATAGACCGGTTCTTATTTCTTCTTGCTACTTCTTTCTCTTTAGAAGATGTTTCTTTATAAGGACATTTTGCAGCATAATGACCAACTCTTCCACAATGAAAACATTTGAAAGGAAGCTTACCTTTGAATCTTCCGGTTCCTAGTTGGAGTTTTCTCACAAAGTTTGCCTCATCTTCTTCTGAGATATATCCTGACCCTTCCGGTTTTTGAACTTCTTTCCCTCTTGTAGAAGCTTTAAAAACAACTTCTTTGACTTCAGATGGTCCTCTTCTCCTCATTTCATATGCAGTCAATATGCCATGAAGTTGCACCATAGTAAGATTTTGAAGGTCCTGTTTTTCTTCAAGAGCAGAAACTTTTGACTCAAACTTGACCGTTAGAGATCTCAAAATTTTCTCAACCAAAGTGGATTCGGTTATTGTTTCTCCCAGATTTCTCATACGGTTTACAACATCATCAACACGTAAAAAGAAACCAGCAATATTCTCATCACTATGCATTTTTAAATTTTCATACTTAATTCTGAGAGATTGAAGTTTTGCACTTTTTACCTTTACATCACCTTCATAGCTTAGGATGATTTTGTCCCAAATCTCCTTTGATGTATTTAGCTGCATGACTTTGACAAATTCTGCTTCAGTTAGGCTTCCAGTAATAGCATTGACCGCTTTTGCATTTGATTCATAATTCTTTCTTTCAGTTGGATCTGTTGGTGTAGCAGCTGGATATTGATATCCTTGTTCAACAATGGCCCATATATCTGCTCCCATAGAATGAAGATAGGATCTCATCCTTATTTTCTAGAAGATTAAATTGCTTCTGTTGAAGAGCGGAGGTTTGATAGATGTTGTTCCCTCGTGATTGCTCATCCTGCTTGATCTTCCTTCTGGCGGTTAAGCCTTTTCAGAAGGACCCCCTCTGATACCAATTGTTGGAAAAATACTGAGAGGGGGGGGGGGGTGAATCAGTATTTAGGATTTACTCAGTGTCTTTTTACTTTTTCATTCTTTAATAACCCATATGCTACTTTACTGAACCAGACTCGTGTATATACGCGGATACCCTTTACTGAACTCGCGTATGCACAGAGATATTAATAACAATCAATTCTTCACTTAGATATTTGCATGTATTCATTTATTAGATGTTTATATAGAAGTAGACATGTGCAGTAATAACAGAATGAAACATCACACAAAAGCATCACACATGAACACCATGATTTTTAGGTGGAAACCCAAGTCGGGAGAAAACCACCGCTGTCGTTGTCTCAGCCTTCAATATTTTATTATAGAGAAAAAATTCTTACAATCATGTACTGGTGTAGACTTATACCAGCACGCAGGCACCCACCTGCAGAAGGCTACAACCTTCTCTCGTTTACCAGCCTCACCTGGAAGGGAGCTTCAACCCCCTGCTCTCGTTTACCAGTCTCACCTGGAAGGGAGCTACTACCCCCTGATATTCACACTGGCCTCTGCTGACAAAAAGCTTCTATTATCAGACTTAAGGCTTCAACCTTCAGATCCATTGCAGACCACGTTTCATCAATTTTAAAACTGGATCAAACAGCTCCAACACAACCCTTCACTCATCAACAACATACTTTTCCCAATGCTTCCAGACCGAATAGTGAAACCACTGTAATCAGTATATCAGAGATAACCCAATATTTAGAATAAGTATGCAAAAACACATTCAACCATGAGCAACCATCAGTTCAGATATCATACGCACTTTTATTTAGATGGATCAGTGTATATACGTGCTTTCACTGAAGCCAACCCGCGTATACATTTGTGCAACTTTTCAGAAAAACCCTAACAGGTCATACACTCCTTTGTTGAAATATATCTGCGTATATATGCGCCTTCAGTGAAGAGAACATGCGTATAGATCTATAAAAGATAAACTTTGCAGAACAGACCAGTTCTATGAACTTACCCAGATTTCTTCAACTTCTTCAACAGATTTGCGCCAGGTCTTCATCACTTCTTTTCAGAGCATCCAAGAGTTTCACCATTTCAAGATCTAGAGATCTTGAACCTTCATTATGTTCATAGATACATTATAGAATCAGATCTATCAATTAAGAGCAAAGTTCCACCATACAGATATACTTCAGAGTGAAGTATTCATTAAAGCCCAGACACCCACACTCCCCTTTGCACAATGAATTTCTTCTCCTTATATAGGATTACGCTTTATCAATACCATGAGCCAAAACCACATTACTTTTGATGGTATTCCCGGACGGGGTCACATAGACGAATCATTACTCAATACAGTGGGCCAATACCATGGTGGTTACCCCTAGTTTTACATATTTAGAGCGCTTTTTCCCATACGCGACTTGGCATGTTGTTTCCCGCGTGCATACGCTACTTGGTCTAGACAAATCCGCGTATGCCTTGAGACACATTCTTTTCATCATTGTTTCAGCACATACTGAAATTTCTTTCATAATTACATCATATCACATCAGATTTACATCATTACCAAGTCCATCAAGTAAAGAACAACTTCATCAAGTAGGTTGCCATCATCTTCATCAAGTGGGTTGCCATCAAGGACAACATTCAGCATCATATTGTCAACATTACTGTCGGTCCTTTTGCAAAATGGGGCATTGATTTCATTACATGTAACCCTCACTTGGCCAGGGGGCATGGGTATATTATTCTCGCAACAGATTACTTTACCAAATGGTCTGAGGCGATGCCTACATCATGGAAGATGGAAAAACTGCAGCTACTTTCGTATTCAATCATGTTTGGCCCCAAATAAAGGTACACTTCCTCCTCTCCAAGACAATTCGGTAAGGAAATAAATGTCCTCTAGCTCAATTTTGAGATAGTGGTCACTAATGATGAAACGTTGGTCTTGAATTTCCCATGAATTTAGGAGCCATGTCATCAACTCTACTTCTGTTTTCATACCTTGGATAGCCCATAACTTATATAAACCACAAATCTGTAATGCACGTATTATGGCAACATCTTCCATGGCTTCATTGTCTATAAGCTCATGTTTACGTTCTCGCCACTCTATCATGGTGGAACAACTTACAAATCAACACATTTAAAAGTTAAAAACCATTTGGATGCAAAACTTGAACCATTTTTAAGAGAAATTTTGAATTTTAAAACGTTCATGGTGCCCCCACAGTTTTTGTGAGAAGACTGTGTGGACGTTCGTACGCACTCCACATAAAAACCACAACAACCCGATAGTTTTTTATTTAAAAAATTATTGGAGCCCGTAGTTATCGCGTTGATGACCTGCAAATCCCTGAGATCATTTTTAAATGCAAAATCTTCCTAAAAAGTGAAATTAAGAGTTAAAAATAAAAATGAAATGGATAGAAATGAAGATTAAGATGATGTGGATTACCTGGTTCTGATGATTCGAAGAATGGATGGTCGTTTTTCTCGATATCTGCTCTAGAATTTTTTAGCCTAAAGCTCTCAACACACTTCTCTGAACACAAAAATTGAAAATGATTTTTTTTTAACTCCTTTTTATAGTTTTTAAATGAATAAAATGTTATATTTTATTTATTCTTCACTTTAAAACGTCATTTTTTAAATATTTTTACTTCTTGGAAATAGGTATGTGTAATATTTTGAGTTTTTGTGTAGGATACAAGATTTTTTGGTGAAAAGAATTATTTTGACACTAAGTATACTTTTATCACTTTTTTGGGCTCATGAAAATTACAAAAAATTGAAACCCTAGAGATCTCTTTAAGCCCTTTTCAGACTCTAAATATGAAAAAATCATCGAGTACTTGGCTATTCGAACTCGTTAAAGTAAATGAACAATCATCCTTTCATTATAAGTTTACCCCTTTTCCGGACTGAAATGGGCTAATTACGAAAAAGGTCTACGTTGACTAACCATGGTCAATAGAGTTCTCTCTTGCATTATTTTATCCTTTTTTGACCTGAGAGACTAAATTTACAAAAAAGAAAACCATGAAGTTTAATTATGTTTTTCTTCTGACTCCATAAAACTGAAAAACACTGAGTTTCTCCTCTACTGCACTCGTTAAAGTTTAACATTAAAGGACCTGCCAATTACAAACAGGATTAGACCACTCCTTCTTAGCATTCAATTTTAATACTAAGATGGACTCATCTGAAGAATGAGATTACAAAAATAAGAAAATGTTATCCTCCTCAATCTTGTCAAAAATGAAGATCTACTTGCTAGTAATGGTGGGGGGAAAAGAGAGAAAAAGAATCTAGTTGTCGCCCTTGTTTAGAAAGCAACATGCCACTTTTGAATATGACACTTTGTCACACTTGTACCTGGGCTGGGAAATCCTTTTTATAATAGTTTATCAAACCACATTGAAAGTCTTTGGCTGGTTTCTAGGTATTATCTTTAGGTCAAATGCTTCCAAGCCATCTGCAGTGTCATTATGTGTTCAAGGGAGAGTTAAAATAAACCATTCATTGCAAAAATTTGTCTCCATTCACATTGACCATCCCTAAGCCATTCCTTGAAAATATTTCTTCAAAACTTGATCTAATGATTTTGTGTCCTGAGATTTCCTAGGACGGATCACTTTCTATCGATGTCATATCATCATCTATAAATTTGATCTAGAATCCTATAAGTATCTTGGAATCTGCATGCCCTAATGGCAGGTTTCTCACCTTTGATGAAAGGTTGCATCATTGACCTTTGATTGAATTATTCTATGGGTGTTTGACTAGAAATCATTCATTCACACTTCATATATTGTACTGGATTACTTTGAGAGACATTTTCATTATTGGTGGTTTCTCCCACACTTGTTAATAGTTCACATCATTGACTGGTAATCAAGTGGTTTCTACCATGTTCGACTTAGACACAACCAATAGCATGGATAGATTTGTAATAGTTCGAGAAGCAAAAACGAAGACTGTAGATCTAGTTTCCATCATCCAGGATGCAAGTATTTTTATTATTCATGATATAGTAGACTACTCAAGACAGATGGTTGTGCCCATACTATGTCTACTTTGATGTAATATTGAAATCATATCTGTACTATAAAATTTAATTAGTTTTGATCTGAGTATGGGAATATCTAGCTCAGCGATGATATATATATGCTCGCATTGAATATTTTTACAGGTTTTTGATTGGGTTCTCCAATCCAATCCTTGGAATGATAAAGAACTTCACTCTTCATAATAACCTCAGACTTCACACTTTAGGGGGAAATTTGTTACAGGTTATTTTATCACCATGAAATTTGACTATCTATATAGGTCTATCACTACCTATATCATACTCCCTTACAAGTCAAAAACCTTAATGTTCCTGAATCAAGTCTTGGAATTGGAGAAAAGCTCTATAAAACCCTTAAAAGTCTACCTTCACATTTTTTCTAGCCTTTCTTGCTGGTTTGCAGATACTTGATCTATAAACCGCAGAAACCCCCACATGGTTTTCTACTATTACCTGCGGACCCTCGTAAAAATTCAAATAAAAGAATAATTAAATTGTAGAAGCCTAGCTGGTTGAATATTCTCCCAATTGGAAGCTTCTAGAGGTGCAATCAGTTCGAGCTTTATCCCCCCACTCATGGAGCTTATCCCTTTGTCTAAGGGGCTCAAATCCCTTCATGAGAGGAATCCATCTCCCTCTTCATGGAACTAAAACTACCTCCATTTCCCTATAAATTGAGCTCAAGTTTCAGGCTGAAGAGTAGATGCTAAGCTAAAATATTGTAAATGAGTTGCTGAAGAAATTCCCAAGAGTGCATACCTTCTACACTAGTAAACTATTGCTCACATAAGAATGATCACACCCTTGTGTCCATAACTCTATGCTGATATTCAAAGAGGAAGGCTTGTCAAACTGAGGGAGGAAAATTTGTTCAGGACCCCGGGAGAAATCTGTACCACATCAAGGCATCAAGTTGTAAGGTTACTCTATTTATTCAAGGTAATACATATGGATCTATTTTTTTCATTGTGCTTTTCCTATTCTTATTAAAAAACATCAATACTTAGACTCCTTGATCACTAAGTTGGATTAGCTTTTCTTAATTATTATATGTTGCAGATGCTTTTATTCTTTTGTCTTGTCTTTGATTGGAGGTTCTACTTATTGAAGAAGCCTATTTGGAGTGACTGGATAAAATACTGCATCGAACGTTGGATTTCAAGGTAGGGGCACTTCCTCTTTACTTTCTTATAATAATTCTAAAATGCGTATAGAGAAAAGGTTTCCAAATGGATGTTTATTTCTAGATATTCATTGAATACTAGCGAGATCACTCTTTTCTGCAAGAGGGATTAATCCACATAACAATGCACCTCTCTGATTTATTATCCAACTTGGTCCTTTTCTCCGTTGGAACATGTACATATTCATCACATCCAAATGCCGTCAGATATGAAAGAGATGGTTTCTTACTAATCCATACCTCATGTGGAGTCTTATCTTCCAACACTGATGAAGGTGATCTATTAACCAAGTAACATGCAGCCTCCACTACTTCTACCAAGAATTCTTGTCCTAACCTAGTATCACTAAGCATGTTTCTTGCCTTTTCCATCAATGTTCTATTCATTCTTTATGCAACTCCATTTTTCTGAGGTGTGTATGGATTAGTCTTCTACTGTGCTATACCACACTTCTTACAGAATTCTTCCAATTCCTTCTTGCAAAACTCTCCACCATTATCTTTCCTCCGCACCTTTATCTTCTTCTCTATCTAGTTTTTCACCAGAGCCTTAAATTCTTTAAATTTGTCAAAAAATTAAGATTTCTTCCTCAAGAAATATATCCATGTCTTCCTTGAGAAGTCATCTATGAATGAGATATAGTACACAAATTTTCGCAGTGATGGAATCGACACAGGTCCAAACACATCACTGTGCACAAGCTCTAATATCATGTTTTCCCTCTTAGCACTAGAAAGAAAACTCACCCGATTATGCTTCCCATATACACAATGTGCACACAAATTGAAATCTAGAGAGAAATTAGACATACCTTCTACGATACCATTTCCATGCAGTATTTGAAGGCCCTTCTCTCAAATATGTCTAATCCTTTGATGCCATATCACGGTCTTTTCTCTAGAGATTTCTAGGCTTTCCAGTCTACTTTCAGGAACCATAGAACTATTGCACCCATCAATAAAAGTGCTACCATGAAGGTTGTCGAGAGTTCCAACCCGAACTCCTCACATTAACACCAGTTCTCCCCAAACCATCTTGTAGGTATCTTTCTCAAATGCTCTTTTTACAACTAGATCATCCATCTTGCTTACAAAAATCAAATTTCTGGCCAATGCAGGAATATGATGAGCACCAGGAAGTGTTCTAATCCTTTGACCTTGTAGCTTCAGCTTGACTTTTCAATGTTCAGTTATTTTTTCCTTCCTATCATCCCCGAAGAATACATCACCGTCATCATACTTCTCATACTCACAGAACCACTCCCTATGGGGAGTGAAGTGAAAGGATGCAACGGAGTCAATCAACCATGCCTCATGATCTACATGTGTATTTGAAGAATAAGCCAAATACGCATCCCCACCTTCATTCGATGTCATTTTTTCCTCTAAAGAAGGAGAATCATCACATCCCTTTCCTTTCTTAGGAACTTTAGATCTGTAGTCCTTTTTGTAGTGTCCTTCCTTTCAGCATTTCTAGCATAATTTTACATACTCTCATGGATATTTAGATCTCCCACTCAAAACCTTATTCTCGTTTCTATTCCGAAACCTTCCTCGTACAGATAAGGCATCTCCATTCTCGCCCTCCATATTTCTCTATCTCATTTTTTCTAACAGCAAGGCTGAGACTATGTCATCAAAATTCAAGGTAGTTGTATTGCTACCTATCAGGTATCAAGTACAGAACAGAACAAACTGATGCACTTATCTTCATCTGAGTATTTAATATCAACAGATAAAAATTGACTTACCATAGTATTGAAGGCATTTATATGCTCTGTCACCGAGTCTCCGTCCTTCATCCTCAAGTTATTTGGTTTTTTCCATGGGAACAATTTATTCACTAGAGACTTAGATTGGTACAAAGTCCCTAGATTTTCCCATAAAGTATTCACCCTAGCTCCCCTAGATACATTCAAAAATATTTAATCTGAGACACACAATTGTATTATGCTCTTTGCCTTTCAATCCAACTTATTCCAGTCTTCATCTAACATTTCCGCTGGTTTAGTACCCAGATCTACCGTGATCCACTGATCTTTATCCACCAGCAGATCCTCCATCTTGGGCTTCCACAACTCAAAAATCTAACCATTAGATTTCTTAATCTCTATCTTTCCACTGCTCACCACCTTCTTTCATTGCATGAATCGATCTTGTAGATATCCCACTAAATAGGGTCTACCACAGGCCCAAGAAAAAAAACCCTCGGTAGCAAGGGCATCCCCTTGAAGCCGAAACATCTCTGATACCAAATGTAGGTTTTAACCCTGTACAAAAGTTATCTGCAAAAAAATCATAAAAATATAAAATAAACAATAGCAACAGAATAAAACATAAAATAGATATACACAAAGATTTTCCCGTGGATCCCAAATCGGACTACTAACTTATTTTTTCATTATATTTCTTTTATTGTTATAGACAATATATATACATGTCGAAGCATTCATAAAACCTAATCCATTAACCCCGAATTAGAACATAACCTTAGTTCCCTTGACTAGATCTACAAAATACGAGGGTCCGAAAACCATCATGCCTAAAAAGAATGTGCAAACCCATGCACAAAACCATGGGTGGGTCTGCCAACTAAACAATAGGCTCCAATTTTTTTTTTTCTGGGGGTGCTACCTTGGACCCTGAACAGGGGGGGCTATTTCCCCCCCTGTGACCCCCCTATTGCACCTGACACAATGTATAGAGTTCGTTTTCACCCCCCACCTCGCGCGTGCGACTAATTGTTACACAACATTTTGTCACTGTCCCTGCAATCCCCATCTCACCCATTGGAGGTTCGTTTATGTGATCAATAAGTAGTGTCATTCCTTGCAAAGGCCATCATTGTATCCCTTTACATGAGAGTAATATTCCTTCTATTGATGATTTCCTGAGCAGAGACTCAAAAACCCTTGTTTTTGTCTTGGCGCGGGTAGTCAATTATGCCCTTGCTCTAAAGGGGAAGATTAAAACTAGGCCATGCGCCAGTTGGCGCTCTATCCCAGATTACCACTTGTGCTAAGATGTTTATGGAATGTTTTTTAAAAATAGAGACAGATATTCCACTTCAACCACCTCGCGAATGAGTCATTGGGAGTGGTTGAACGAAATAAACAATGGAATCCCTCATTTATTTTATGGTTTCCACCTCTTATGGGAACTCCCTAAAAGATAGGCCTCCCTCCCACCTTTGTAGGGATCCTAACCTCCTCCTTTTCCTCTATAAAAAGAATCTATCTCTCTTTACATAAGCTAGCTAAATTTGTAGAATTGAGCATACTATAGCAGAATTAATGAAGAGATAGAATGAGAAGGAATTACATTGAAAGAGCTTGAGTCCATGCCTTCATCCCGTCCTCATTCCATGAGACACGCTTCAGCTGAACCCTGCTAGATGAGACTCTGACATCAAAGCATTGGTTGTAACTCTTCCTTCTATCAATACATATACATGACTATTGTTTGGTTCACATTTTGTATTATGTTATATGTTTAATGCAATATGCTTAGCCCTCTTTGACCTGCTAGCAGTTATGAGTGAAATTATCATGTCGTATGTTGTCTTGTTTTATGTTTTATGTGTAGGTATCCAAGCATGACTACGAAAGGATTTTGACTTGCCAAGGAAGGAGCGAGAGGCCGCCACCACTATAGCAATGACGATAGCGTTGGACTCTAGGTAGGTTGATCTACCGTGTCCTCTTTTCATTCAGTAATTAGGAATCAACACTCTAGCATGTCTCTTTTTTTCTAGACCCACTCTAGGGCTAGAGGGATCATCTCTGTTTGCAGAGAGGATTTACTTGCCTAAAAAATTAGAGACTCCACTGGGGATTAGTGTGAGTTTTTCATTTCATCTTGTTAGGTCATTTTCAATTATTGATTTTCTTATCTACCTTTTTTGGTTTGCTTGCTTAGTTTACATCCTCTGTTTAGCTCCAAAATGTCAAGATTGACCTCTGCTCATTGATTTTTGGCTTTTCCCATTTTTCCCATAGTTATTTGTCTTGGCACATTTTTCGTCTGAATAGTCATTCTGATTGGCAAAGGTTGCTTTTGTTTTAATCGTGCCAACCCCTGTTTGGTGCCTATTACAACCTTACAGTCGCGCTGACTCCTATAGGACTTGATTTGGCCTCCTTAATGAGTTTTTTGGTTAATTGTGCTTACTTCTGGGTTATTTTTATGTGTGATTATGCCTTTGGGACTGTATTGACTATTGTCGACTTGCTTTTCTCAATCGTTTTTCCATCTTCTTATCGGTGTAAATTGACGCCTTAGGGTTTCTAGGGGTTTGGTGCACTGATCCTTTTGTTTGGAAATCAAGTCGTTTTGATTATTGCCAGTCTCATTCTTGGGTCAATTTCACTTAGTTTTCTTGATATTTTTGAGTGATTTCCCTGGTTTCAGGATCATTTCATTTCTTGTTTTATTCTTCTCCTTATTGCTCCAAGCTTATATTACATTGCTTGTTTTGGGTCGTTTTGAAAACGTTTTCTTGGTTTGGAAGATTGTAGCATTAGTTTGCGTGCTTTCTTGTGTTTTGTTTTGCGTTTTATTGAGTCATTCAATTTCGATTCTTACACAATACTCAAGCTAGTGTTTCTTTTCATTTTTCATGTAATTAGTGCATCATGTACTTATTTTCATTGAAAAATTAAAAAAAAAACATATTTTTCATTCTTTCTTTGCATCGAAAGTGAAATATTCTTTTGCATAACTAGCATCTCATTGTCTAGGAAAGAGTTTCATTTTCGTTTGATTGTGTTAGATGAATTAGTGGATTTCTTGGCATACTTTTTGAATCAGAAATGATGTTCATTTGCATATAGCTTGCATTTAAGAAATTTGAGATCCAAATTCACTAGGGCCTTAAAACTGAAACATAATCCAAGATCAACTTTAAAATTAATTTAATTAACCTAAGGAAGAATTGAAACCTAATGAAACATTTCTAGTGGTCTAGGCTAGAGATGTGTTCTGGCATCTTAAAACCTAGTAGTTGTCATTCGCCATCTGGCTTTAGACAACACTAGTATGGACTTGTTCTCCCTGTATCGTCGAGTATATAAACGGAGACCCCTCTAGGTTGCAATCGTTTTATCCATAGGAAGCCGAGTCTACTTCCTTGTAACCGTGATACACAAAACACAACATTCGAGGATATTACCTGCACGTATGTCAATTCCTTGGTCATTTCTTTTTCATTTGATCACCAAGGTGTATATGGAAGTTCACGGAAACCTAGTATACCCTCTTGCTTAGCATTCCAAAGTAGTCATTTTGATATTTTCATGACTCTTTAAATAAGAGAAGAGATCGTCAAGCACTTGTCCTTTCATGCTCGTTTAAAATTGAAAGTGACTAGAGTCATATTTTTCCCATTTATTGACTCTTAAAATATGAAACAACGAAATCTGGTTTTAGTGTCATAAAATTAATCACCTACGATCACACGCCTGTTAAAAGTTTTATTACTTGGCCTATTGTTTTTCCTTGGTTTTAATATAGGAGTCTTCAGTTGGTTTTCTTTTTTCCTTTTTGTTGTGATATACAGTCATGGTGGAGGAACCACTAGTTTCATCGTCCTCATTTCCACCTAGTGGTAGTTATTTCGTAAACATTTCTTTTGAAACCCCTCAATCCACTAGGTCTATCGAGATTTCGTAGCCTATTCTCCCGTCTGTCCTAACTCTTCCTACTCGATCTCCTCCTGAAGAGACAGTTTAATCTAATAGGCCTCCTTCTGGTGCTTGGTCTGGTTTTGGGGAAGAAGGAGATTTTCCTCCTCTTACATTGGGCTCACAATTTTTTGTTGTTGTTGTGCCTCCTAGTCCTCGCAGTATTTTTGAAGATATTACAGTGGAGTCAGAAATGGATTCATATAGTCCTATTGGTGGTGAAGGAATGCCTGTTTCTATAGAAGAATATCAATTTTTTTCGGAATACGTCCCTCATGTTTCTACTCAGTCTTCTCCACCATCGGTGTCATTTCCACTTGGATATAGGTCCTTGCGTTAGATTATGTCTGGTGTTTCCTCCATAGTGCAATCCAGTACATTAACTCCTCCTCAAAGTTTGGTCCTCCCTTCGTTAGGACTATCACCTTCGACACTTGGTTCATCAATTACTATTACGTCTCTTCCAGTCCAACTGACTGTCTGTGTGGCTTCATCCACACCAGTTGTTACCACTCAATCATCAGGATCTTTTCACACTCGCAGGTCTATTTTCCTTAATCCAACGTGGCCTATTAATCCCGGTCCTACTAGATCACAATCTACTCTCGCGGAGGCCCCACGTACTTCTAGTGTAGTTTCCACTACTCTTCTGATTCCTTGTGACCTTACGTTTGAAGAGTATTTACTAGTTGCTCCACAACATAACTATTAGGGTTCTTAGCCCCCCCAACCTCTTTCTAATCCTTGATTCCATCACTATGATGTTATTGGTAATACAGTTTATTCATTCTCGCATCATTATGATGTGTATGGTAATCTTGTTTATTTGCCTCATATTGATCCTTATCAAGCTATATATGATCCTAATCAGATTGTTACTCGTCTTGGACCTAATTTACCTATGCAACCCTCTGTCTTGCAAGGACCACCCTCATTGGGACAACCTTTAACTCAGCAGGGCCCTACCTCTGGTCCACAGGGACAACCATACAGTCCACAAGGCCAACCTTCACATGGAGAACCTTTTTTCCAACATGGAAAACCCTACGGTCTGTATAGTCGGCCTCAGAATCAACCAGGACAACATTATGCTCCCGGGGGCCAAAAATATCCACTACAAGGACAACCATTGGAATCACAACCGTCGCCACACATTTCATATGGCTAGAATTTTGTGCCACAAGGACAACCCTATGCTCCTCCTCAGGGTCAACCTGGTTATCAGGGACAACCTGGTCCATTGCAACCATCGGGCCAGCCTCATCCACAAGGCCAACCCGGTGGCCCTTAGTACTTGGTTCAACTAACTCAAAAACCGATTCAACCTGCTCCTTAGCTGGTTACATCATTTTAGCAGCCAGTTCTACCTGCTTATAGTCAGCCAGGTTTACCCACTCAGCAACTTGCTCAACCTACTCATCCAGGTTCACCTGCTTAACCGCAAGGCGCTTACTACCCTCAAGGTTCATATTAGCCGGTATATAGTGCGCCCCAGGTTTATTACCCTCAAAATAAACCTGTATGTTGAATTCTTAGTTAAAATGAGAGGCGGGGGGGGTTGAATCAGTTTAACACATACATGGCCTTTTAAAACTTTTCTCTTAAAACTTATTTACACCTTAATTTAATGATCAACTTAATATGTGATAAATCTTTATTAGTGAGTAGCAAGTATCAACAGATTTGTTAATGTAACAACAGTCTTAATATGTGAGAAACAAGTATTAAGCCGATTAGATAAACCACATCAACACATAGACATCATGCATAGAGACACCATATATAAGTGGAAACCCATAAATGGAGAAAACCGCATTTTATTATTGTTGTTATGCAAAGGCAAGCTCCAACTCCCTCTCACCATTGATTTTCTATAGGCACCAACCTACAGGAAGCTCCTACCTCAATTCTGCAAGCTACAAGTTGCAAGGAAGCTCCAACTCTCTTCAATTTTCTGCAGGCACCAACCTACAGGAGGCTCCAACCTCAGTCAGCTACAACTGACAACTATCAAGCTTCAACTTGATAGGGAAGCTCCAACTTCCTCAATTTATCAACCGAATTTTTTGCTGATTTACCTCAGATATCAGCTCTGTTATATAGCATCTCTTTCTGCTCTTCTTTTCTTTATCTTCTCTGCCTAAATATTCTATACTCTGCATACTCTATATTTACTCTCTCTCTCACCTCTTGCAGCTTTCTTATTTTCTTCAACTCTTTTCAATTCTGCTGCACACTCTGATCTTCTCTCATTCTATTTCATCAACATTCTCCCCTTGGATATTACCTTGTTTTATACAAAATAGCTTCATGGCTATTTGTATTCTAATGGGAATTCGAAATGGACAACCATGTCTCTTTTCCTTCTGCCTTCTCATCTCTTTTATCTGCTCATTCAGAAAATATAACTGTAGGTACCAATTTAACATTACAATGGGATATTTGTTCTCTTCTGGACACTTGCCAATGCATCACAACAATATAAATTAATATCATTTACATTCAATAACAATGAAAACTCCAGCTCACCCATTCAGCCTCTTGGCTCACTGTGCATTTGTCTTTTCTTTGACTGTGTCTTTGTCCCTTTCGATTCTGTTTGTTTCCTTATTCACTGTCACAGGGTAATGGCCATCTGTCATACATATGTAACTGTGCTTTTTATATCAAGCCAATTGATTCTCGGCACAATAATAAAAAGACGTTTTGATATGCGCACTACTGTGGTGTAACAACTATGTATCTGTAACAACACCTTTTATATATAACACAACTTCGGCTCTCGACATAATAGTAAAAGCCTGTTTAACATATAAAATTCCCTTTCGGGCCCACCATCTGAACTTTGTTTTGTGCTCCGATACGATGAGTCTCCTCCGATGATTTTCGATTTCGATTACACCCTTTGCGATTGTTCCGATGCGATTGATCGCAATCGCAAACTTCATTGGTATCTTCCATTTTCTCTCAACTTTGTAGTCTTGGTATGATGACCTTTATATATATATATATATATATATATATATATATATATATATATATATATATATATATATATATATATATATATATATATATATATATATATATATGTTCTCCAACAAAATGTAAAGACCCATGAATTCACTTTAGCGAATGCCCAGCACGCACCTCATTTTCTAAAAGTTTCGACTTTATCACAATATATAAATATATCACCATGTATGCATATTCCCTGAGTCAAGCATTATAAACATTAATATAAGGGGTCGATTCCATTTAATCAATATAATATCATATATCCGGGACCACTTGCCACACTTTCTGATGATATACATTACTCCTGGACTTCTTCTGATTGCGATTGATCGCAATCGCAATTTCCATTTGAATGTATCGACATTCCAATGCTCCAATGCTCCGATTCCAATGATTCACTGTTCAGTCAATTGTGCCAATGTGATGAGTCGCAATTGAATTCTTCCTACTGTGATTGGATCCTTTGCGATGGTTGCGATGCGATTAATCACAATCACAACTTTCAATATTATGCTTCGATGTTATTCCATTACTTCGATATGATGCGATGTGATTACTCCGATTGCGATTAATTGCAATCACAACTTTTAGTTGCATGTTCCGTTATTCCTATGCTCCGATTCTCCGATGCGATTAGGACAGAATTCAAACACATATCAATTATGGTTCATAGATCCATCGGGTCTGGAATTTCATCGCAATTGCAACTCTTTGTTTACATGTTCCACTGCACATTTTTTCTCCGATGCGATTGGGAAAGGGTCCCACCTTATGGTACTTTGGTTCTTTCGATCATAAATCGCTCCATATAAATTAATATATATGCTTTGGAACTTTGTGTATAAGGCACAATATATGTAATGCACTGCATATATATATATATATAAGCTTTATGTTTCAGCTTTAGTGTATCCTCCAGCGTGGGTAACGATTCTAGGAATATATACTTTGCTGCTCGGGTTAGGATTCCCGAAATATTGTGTATTCTTCCACCTGGTTTGTGGTTCCCAGAATTGCGTTTATGTATACTTCTGCCTGGGTTACGGTTCCTGGAATTTATGTTTAGTGTATCTACCAGCTGGGGTAGTGATTCTCGGAATAACGGCTCTGCCTCTGCTTCTGCCTTTCTATGATAATGGCTCTGCCTCTGCCTCTGCCTTTCTGCGATAACAGCTCTGCCTATGCCTCTGCCTTTTCCTTTATGCTTCTGCCTTCGCTGCTTCTGCCTTTGCTTTTGTTGTACCTCTGCTACTCGACCTCTGCCTCTGCCTTTGCTGCTCGACCTCTGCCTCAACTGCTCTCTATAAATATTACCTGTTGTCTTTTGCTACTGTTCTTTGCCTGTCTCTGCATCTTCTGCCTCCTTTTTCTGTCTCTGTCTTTTCTACCTCTATTGCCATCAATGAAAACATTTCCAACGGTCTCCCCCTTTGGCATTGATGGAAATACACTTCTTTTGTTTTCCTATTAGGTTCCTTTCTCCTGTTGCTTGCTCTTCCTCCCCCTCTGACATCAATGGCAATGGGTTTGAATTTTTATTTTTATTTTTCAACATTTCGTGCATTTCGTCTCTCTGAGATCTTCTGACTTTGTATGCTGCTGCTACAACCTTTGGATTAGATTCATGTCGGGTTCACCACTAACCCTTTGGCCTTTTTATTGATTCTTTTACGCTGGATGTATTCTTGCCATAATCCTTTTGATCCTGAGGACCTGTTTCATGCTTCCCTTGCTGGCTGATCTCCCCCTGGAATGATATTCTCGTTTCTGTTCTCCCCCTGAAACTGTGCTTTCTCTTCATATCAGAGAGTAGCATCTACAGATACTAGCCCTAGTCTATTTCTCAAAAATTCAAATGGTTCTCTAGCAAGCGGTTTCGTAAATATATCTGTTGTCTGTTCTTTTGTTGGTACATACTCCAGTTTTACTATCTTCTGAGCCACTTGTTCTCGGAGAAAATGATACTTGATTGAGATATGTTTAGTTTTTGAGTGAAGCACAGGATTTTTAGATATACTTATAGCACTTGTATTATCAAATTTGATTGAGATAGGTTCATCAATGCTTACCTTCATGTCTTGGAGGGTTTGCTTCATCCACATGACTTGTGTACAACATGCTGCTACTGCTATATATTTTGCTTCTGCTGTAGACAGAGAGATAGATGTTTGTTTCTTGCTTAACCATGCCACCAGACTTTCTCCTAAATAGAATGCACCTCCACTTGTGCTTTTCCTGTCATCCACACAGTAGCTTCATTTTATACTGTATCTTGTCAAATAAAAAGCTTTGAGATGCCAGGCATTCCACTGTGTTGTTCCTTGTAGATATCTAAATATTCTTTTGACTGCCAGAAGGTGGTTTTTTTTAGGTGTTGCTTGATATCTAGCCACCAGGCCTACTGCTAGCATGATGTCAGGTCTTGATGCTGTCAGATACAACAGAATTCCTATGGATCTGTAAAGTTTTTGATCTATATCAGCAGATCCATCATCAGCACACAGCTTGCATCCCGTGATCATGGGAGTTGACACAGGTTTGCAGTCCTCCACTTTGAATTTTTTCAACATTTATTTTAAGTATTTTTCCTGTGAGATGAATTTGCCTCTGTTCTTTTGCTAAATTTGAAGTCCTAAGTAGAAACTGAGTTCTCCAATCATGGACATCTCAAACTCTGATTTCATCTTCTCAGCAAACCCTTTTGCTAGATCATCTCTGTTGCTTCCAAACATAATGTCATCAACATATAATACAACAATTAGGAGTTAATTTTCATGGGCTTTTATGTACAGATTGTTGTCTACTCCACCTCTCTTAAAGCCTTGTTTTTGCAAATATTTATCTAGTCTTGAGTACCAAGCACGAGGAGCTTGTTTTAGTCCATATAGAGCCTTCTTCAGTCTGCACACATAGTCTTCTTTTTCTATTAAAGAGAAACCTTCTAGTTGTTCCATGTAGACTTATTCTTCTAGATCTCCATTCAGAAAAGCAAATTTTACATTTATTTGATATACTTTGAAGTCTTGGTAGCATGCAAAGGCCAGAAACATTCTGATGGCTTCCATTCTGGCTACAGAGGAAAATTTTTCATCGAAATCAAGTCCTTCGATTTGTGAATAACCTTTGCAGACAAGTCTGACTTTATTTCTGATTACCTGTCCTTCCTCATTCATTTTAATTTTGAATACCCATTTTGAGCCTATGACATTTTTCTCAGTGGGTCTAGAAACTAGTTCCCAAGTATTGTTTTTCTCAATTTTTTCCAATTCTTCATTCACTGCATTCACCCAATACTTGTCCTTGTTGGCTTCTTCAAATCTCTTTGGCTCTATCTGTGATAACATGGCTATGTATACCTCTTCTGTCTGTTCTGTTAGCTGCCTTCTAGTTTGAACCCCTACTTTATTTTCTCCTATGATCTGATCTTCAGGATGATTCTTCTGAGTGTATCTTGAGGGGGCTTTCGAGCTCAGCTTTGCATCTTCTTTTTTCTAGTTTCTTTCATCATCATTTTTGTTTTCTTCTTCATGGTTGTCTGATGGAATGTAGTATTCTGTATCTCTTGTATTGTTTGGAAGTTCTTCATCAAATCTCACGTCAATACTTTCTACTATTTTTCGAAGATTCTTGTTGTAGCACCTATACCCTTTACTTTTGGAAGCATATCCTAGAAAAATCCCTTCATCTGCTCTTGCAACAAATTTCCCAAGACTTTCATCATTATTCTTTATGTAACACTTGCTTCCAAAGATTCTGAAATGTTTGATTGAAGTTGGCTTTCCATGCCATAGTTCATAGGGAGTCTTGTCACTGCTTGGCCTTAAGTGAGATTTATTAAGGATATGCACTATTGTGTGTACCGCTTCTGCCCAGAAGGTTTGAGGATTATTATTCTCTTGCATCATGGCTCTGGCAATTTTTTGAACAGATTTGTTTTGTCTCTCTGCTACTCCATTCTGCTGAGGTGTCCCTGCAATAGTAAATTGTTGTTTTATGCCATATTCATTGCATAGATTCGCAAAGTCACAATCTGTGAATTCACCTCCTCTGTCCGATCTGATGCATTTTAGCTTGCATCCTATCTGATTTTCTGCTAATGCTTTGAATATTTTGAATTTTTCCAGATCTTCCGATTTATTCTTGAGAAATGCAACCCATGTCATTCTAGAGAAATCATCAATTATTAGCATGAAGTAGGATTCTCCACTTGCTATTTTAGTTCTTGCAGGTCCACACAGATCCATGTGCACAAGCTGGAGTGGTTTACCTGTTGATAGCTCATCTTTGGCCTTAAATGATGTATGGGTTTTTTTACCCAATTGACAAGATTTGCATATGGTATTAGAAGGCCTTTTTATTTCTGGCATGTCTCTGACTACTTTCTTTTTGCTCAGTCTGATGATATGATCGAAGTTGAGATGTCCCAATAACCTATGCCATAACCATGATTCCTCAAGTTTTCTAAGATGGCATGCTTCATATTCGTCTTTCACGATGTAAACATTGCTCTCTGTTCGAACACCTTTGAGCAGAGTCTTACATATGGTTCTTGATCTGACTTCACAGTCTTGTGCTCTGAAAAGAACTTCGCATCCTTTATCACACATTTGACTGACACTCAGCAAATTTTCTTTCAGCCCATCTACAAATAGTACATCTTAGGCCTTACCTCTACCATTATCTAAGCTGACTGAGCCCTTTCCCTTGATTTTTCCTGATTTATCATTACCAGAAGTAACATTACCAGTTTTCTTTTCATCAAAAGTTATAAATTTTCTCCTGTCTCCAGTCATATGCTTTGAGCAGCCACTGTCCATATACCATTGGCTTTTCAGATCTTGAGCAGTTAGAGCCAGGTCACACTTATTCTCCTTCTTTCTCCACTGGAGGCATCCTTTTGTTTGGTATCTTTTGTGAGATGATGAATCACATCCTTTCAGAGGACATTTGGAAGGCATATGTCCAACTTGATTGCATATACAACATTTGATCATAGTTTTTGCAGAATTGTGAGTATGAACAAAATTTCTTTGATTCATAAACCTCCTTGAGGTGTTGAACATCAATATTTGTCCATACTTACTACATTCAATAATTTTATGGCCAAATTTCTTACAATAAAAACAATAACCATAGAAATTTTTTGCATACCTGATGTAAGGTTGTTTTCTCCATTTGTTTGTTTGAGACAATCTCTTCACTGCTTGCATCTTTTGTTGTTTAAATTACTCCTCCTTGCATGACAATATGTGGCAATGTGTCCCTACTTGTGGTAGACATAACAAGTGGCATTCTTCATAGGAGGGAAGAATATCCTTTGATGGCATTCAAATTTTACATACTCAGGAGCATATAAATATTTTCCTGCTGTTTGAGTATTTCTTTCATTCTTTGTTATTAGAGGATTTTTCTGGGTTCTGTCTCCTTCCTTACAAGTTTCCTCTTTTGTAGGCACTATTTGAACTGCTTCATCATCCTTCTTTGCTCTTACAAAAATAATCTCTATGTTTTCCTTTTCTTTGTTTTTACTTGATTCTCCTTCATAGCCTATTCCAGTTTTTATCATAGGCAATCTTTGAGCAACCAAAATTTCATTCAACTTACTAGAGATTTCTGTTTGAGAAGAGTTTATAACCACTTTCCTTTGAGCATTTTCTAATTTCTTCCTGAGACATACTACTTCTTCTTCCAACTTTTCTTGTTCCTGAGTTTTTTCCTTGATTTGCTTAAGTAACATGTCCTTATCCTGATTTTCTAGAGCGCAATTTTTGTAAGGGAAGCTGTCGTGGTATCCTTCTTTACTAATATACGAGAGCAAGTCTCTTTATTTGTTAAATATGAGGAACCCACTCGATGCAATTGTTGAATTCTTAGATTAGCGAATGGTTAGAGCTTATCGTGGACTTTCAAAAATTTTCTCTTAAAACTTATTTACACCTTCACTTCATGATTAACTTAATATGTGAGCAATCTTTATTAGTGAGTAGCAAGTATAAAATAGATTTGTTAATGTAACAACAGTCTTAATATGTGAGAAATAAGTATTAAGTAGATTAGATAAACCACATCAACACATAGACATCATGCATAGAGACACCAGATATAAGTGGAAACCCATAAAGGGAGAAAACCACATTTTATTATTTTTGTGATGCGAAGGCAAGCTCCAACTCCCTCTCACCACTGATTTTCTGTAGGCACCAACCTACAGGAGGCTCCTACCTCAATTCTGCAAGCTACAACTTGCAAGGAAGCTCCAACTCCCTTCAATTTTCTGCAGGCATCAACCTACAGGAGGCTCCAACCTCAGTCAGTTAAAACTGACAGCTATCAAGCTTCAACTTGATAGGGAAGCTCCAACTTCCTCAATTTATCAACCGAAATGTTTTTTGATTTACCTCAGATATCAGCTCTATTTTGTAGCATCTCTTTCTGCTCTTCTTTTCTTTATCTTCTCTGCCTCAATCTTCTATACTCTGCATTATCTATATTTACTCTCTCTCACCTCTTGGAGCTTTCTTATTTTCTTCAACTCTTTTCAATTTTGCTGCACACTCTGATCTTCTCTCATTTTATTTCATCAACATTCTCCCCTTGGATATTACCCTGTTTTATACAAAATAGCTTCATGGTTTTTTGTACTCTATTGGGAATTCGAAATGGACAGCCATGTCTCTTTTCCTTCTACCTTCTCATCTCTTTTATCCGCTCATTCAAAAAATATAATTGTAGGTACCAATTTAACATTACAGTGGGATATTTGTTCTCTTCTGGAGACTTGCCAATGCATCACAAAAATATAAATTAAAATCATTTACATTCAATTACAATGAAAACTCCAGCTCATTCATTCAGCCTCTTGGCTCGCTGCGCATTTGTATTTTCTTTGACTGTTTCTTTGTCCCATTCGGCTCTGTTTGTTTCCATATTCACTGTCACAGGGTAACGACCATCTGTCATACATATGTAACTGTGCTTTTTATATCAAGCCAATTGATTCTCGGCACAATAATAAAAAGACGTTTTGATATGTGCACTGTCGTGGAGTAACAAATATGTATCTGTAACAATGCCTTTTATAAATAACACAACTTCAGATCTCCGCATAATATTAAAAGCTTATTTAACATATAAAATGCCCTTTCAGGCCCACCATCCAAACTTTTTTTTTTTTGCTAAAATCGATGAAATCTCAGACAATTTTTCGTTGTGATTACCATTATGATTTGTTGAATAGATTGATATAATCTATAAACTATTGAGTATGTTCACTTTCGACCTTAGGTACAATACGTTATTATAGATATATATATATATATATATATATATATATATATATATATATATATATATATATATATATATATACATATATATATATATATATATATATATATATATACACGTGTGTGTGTGTGTGTTCTCCAACAGAATGTAAAGACCCATGAATTCACTTTAGCGAATGCCCAGCATGCACCTCATTTTCTATAAGTTTCGACTTTTGGCACAATATATAAATATATCACCATGTATGCATATTCCCTGAGTCAAGCATTATATACATTAATATAAGGTTTTGATTCCATTTAATCAATAGAATATCATATATCCGAGCCCACTGCCACGCTTTACGATGCTATACATTACTCTTCGACTTCTTCCGATTGTGATTGATCGCAATCGCAATTTCCATTTGAATGTATTGACATTCCAATGCTTCGATGCTCCGATTTCGATGATTCACTATTCACTCAATTGTGTCGATGTGATGAGTCGCAATTGAATTCTTCCGATTGCGATTAGATCCTTTGCGATGGTTGCAATGCGATTAATTGCAATCGTAGCTTTCAATATTATGCTTCGATGTTCTTCCCTTACTCCGATCTGATGCGATGCGATTACTCCGATTGCGATTAATCGCAATCACAACTTTTAGTTGCATGTTTCGATATTCTTATGCTCCGATTCTCCGATGCGATTAGGCCGACATTCAAACACATATCAATTATGGTTCATAGATCCATCGGGTCTGAAATTTCATCACAATCACAACTCTTTGTTTACATGTTCCGCTGCACAGTTTTTCTTCGATGCGATTGGGAAAGGGTCCCACCTTATGGTACTTTGGTTCTTTCGATCATAAAGTGCTCCATATAAATTAATATATATGCTTTGGACCTTTTTGTATAAGGCGCAATATATGTAATGTGCTACATATATATATAAGCTTTATGTTTCAGCTTTAGTGTATCCTCCACCATGGGTAACGATTCTCAAAATATATAATTTGCTACTTGGGTTAGGATTCCCAGAATATTGTGTATTCTTCTACTTGGGTTGCGGTTCCCGGAATTGCATTTATGTATCCTTCTGCCTGGGTTACAGTTCCCGGAATTTATGTTTAGTGTATCTACCAACTAGGGTAGTGATTCTCAGAATAATGGCTCTACCTCTACTTTTGCCTTTCTATGATAATGGCTCTGCCTCTGCCTCTGCCTTTCTGTGATAACGGCTCTGCGTTTGCCTCTGACTTTGCCTTTCTGCTTCTGCCTTCACTTATTCTACCTCTACTTTAGCTGTACCTCTGCTGCTTGACCTCTTCCTCTGCCTCTGCTACTTGACCTCTGCCTCAACTACTCTCTGTAAATATTACCTGCTGTCTTCTATTGTTTTTCTTTGCGTGTCTCTGCATCTGCTGCCTCCTTTGTCTGTCTCTATCTTTTCTGCCTCTATTTCCATGAATGACAATATTTCCAACACTATATATCAACAATCTCAAAGCCATTCTTACATTCCACAACAGACTCCATACGCTACTCAGCAGGGACCTCGGTGGCCTACTCCAACTCAGTATCCTAGTCCTCAACCCTAGTCTCAACCGAATTATCGTGCTTCTAATCCCTATGATCTAAATCCTCCTGGACAGAATGTATGGGGATAAAATCCCGCTCGTAGTAGGTGGAAAGTACATGCAGGTCTTTATGAAAGACCTTCGATGACTTTCAACACTCAACTACCGTTTCTTGCTACGTTGGAATTACCTGATGTGTCAAAGTTGACGAACAATCCCATCATTCATAACCCGTATTGGCCTCTAGTCCCAACTAATATTCCTAGTTATTGTCCTAAATTTGAGGGAAAATAGGCAAATACCCCAAAGCGCATGTTATGACTTACCATTTGTGGTGTTCTTCTAACTCTTTGGTTGACGATTCTATTCAACTCTTTGTTTTCCAGTGAACTCTTACTGGTGCTGCTACAAAGTGGTACATTGAGCTATCTCATGGCATCTTTCAAGACTTCAATTATTTATCCATGGCATTCCTTATGCATTTTCAGTTACCAGTCCACTATGAGATCAGGACGCACCTCCTCACTTCATTGAAATAGGACCGAGCGAATCATATCTCGGATCATATTCATGAGTGATGACATCGTCGTCACATGATCAGATTTTAAATTGCTAATCAGCTTCTGACTTATTGGTTCACCAACTCCTTTGTCCACTACATTGCCAAATACATAACTATGGGGGCATGTGTAACCGAGGAGCAACCCATTTCTTATGCCTAGTACCTTGATCTTGTGTACTCTCATTCTAGTGCATTATATGATATCTTTCCTGATGCTCCTTGACCTAGAACTTCTAAATGATCAGTAACTCCATTTTTCGATGGTATTATTGGTTCCGTCTCTCAGAATTATCAAAAGTCTTCGTCTTCAAACTCTAGGAAGCCAAAGTATGCTTCTTCCAATAATGTTGCTTCTCAGTCCACTTCAAATTCTGGTAAACCCACAGAAGTTAATGCCGTGCAGGCCAATCCTACAGATAATTATTCTAAAGGTAAAAAGAAGGGTAAAGGTAAGGCCAAAGCTGATGCCCCAAAATCAGATTCTCAAAAACCTCATGCTGGCAATGGTTCTCAACGCAAACCGAAGTACCCTTGTTTGATTTGTGATGAGGAGCACTTCACCAAGGACTGTCCTAGACAATCTGAAGTGAGACACTTGCTCAAAGGCACTTAGAGAACTCCAGCCATTCTTAAAGAACCTTTACCATCTCAGTAGACTTAGATGGTAGAGGAACCTTAGTCCTCTACCCCATTTGGCTCTTAAGTGTTCATGATGAACAGTTCTGCAGCTATTTCTATTGCTACTTGATCGAAAGATTATAATGGATCCCAACCGGCCATGGGGAAGGAGATCGCTAATGGTCCTCCTCCTCCGCCTGTTATTGGCCCTCTTGAAATTGAAAGGCCCAATCCCGAATCTGTTGTGCGGCAACCTTGCAAAGGTGTACTCCGCAAGTCTTCTTATAATCCCAATGCCCGTGCCACTCACCATTACAATATTGTTAAGGATTTGGCTCAAGCACCATCCACGATTTCCATGTTAGAAGTACTTCAGAGTTTTCTATCACGACAAAGAGGTTTGTTATTTGCAATTGAAGGGATTGATCCTACCGATACTAGCCTTCTTTCTTTCGATTTAGAAAATTTCATTCCACGACTTCCGCATCAGATTGCGCTAATTATTCAAGTTTTTATTAATGGTCTCGACATCCATCAAGCAGTTCTGGATGAAGGTGCATAAGCATGTGTCATGTCATCTTCGTGTTGGAAAGATATTGGTTCTCTAGTCCTGAATTCATCACCAAATTCCCTTGAAGTGTTTGATGGAACAGAATCAAAACCTTTAGGTGTTCTCCCTACTTTACCCATTAGTCTGAAGGGGAAGAGAGTCTATGTCAAGGTCAAAGTAATTGATGTTGAACTCAATTATAATCTTCTCCTTGGTTGCATTTGGACTCACACCATGTTATGTGTTCCATCCACTCTCTTTCATGTTCTGAAATTTCCCCACAAAGGAAATATTGTTACTGTCGATTAGTTTTCCTTCTTCACCTCTTCTTCCGAGAACAACATTTCGTATGTGGATCATATTCCTACTCCCTATGAGAGTGTCGAGCTAGATATTTTTAAAGATCCTGCCCTCATGGGTATTTTTCCTCTTCCTCCACCAAGCACTATTGAGATCCATATGATCTCTCGGTCTGACGACCCATGGGTTATTCCTTCCCCCCAACAGATCGATTCCTTTAGAGATTCGATGCCTTTGATTCTGATTGAGATTGATTATTATGAACTCATCGTGGCTTCGAAACCTTCACCCTCTGATTATGCTCCGTTGAGCATGTCCCTTGACATTTATTCTCAATCCCCCTTACTTGGCGATTCCTATTTGCCTGATACTTTGAAAGAAGTGCTTCCCTCTGATGAAGACATCATGTAAACCATGTCTCTTGATGATTTTCCATGGGACGATGGTCATCATCGTTCCTCGTTCATGCCTGGGCTCAAAGCCATGTCTAATTTTCTCGAGCGTTTTTCATCTCAAGTTCCTTCTCCTCCGCTTCAACTACCTGTTTTGACACATGACCTCTTTATGGAAGGTAACTTGAGTGATATTACATAGAGGATTCCTATTGACATTCCCATTAAACTGGGAATCATCGAGAACATCCATATTGTGGTCACCTTTTCTTCCAATGAAGTACAAGTTTATAATAGCCTTTTCGCAAATTCCGTGATGTCTTTGCATGGTCCTACGAAGAAATATCAGAAATAGACCCTATTATAGTGGTGCATGAAATACCTACTTACCCTGGCTAGAAGCCTGTTCGCTAGCGTATTCATCCAGTGCACCCTAGAAAAGATGCCACCATTAAAGGTGAAGTTGAGAAACTTCTCAGAGCTAGTTTTATTTATCCGATTCCATTGACAGAATGGGTCTCTAATATTTTTCTCGTAGATAAGAAACATGGAACTATTCGTGTCTGTGTTTTTTATCGTGATATTAATCAAGCTTGTCCCAAGGATAATTATCCTACTCCCTTTATCGATTAAATCATTGATGACCGTGCTGGAAGTGAGATTTTTTCCCTCATGGATGGTTTTTTTGGTTACAATCAAATTAAAATTCTCCCGAATGATCAACATAAGACTTCCTTTATCTGTCCTTGGGATACTTTCGCATATAAGAAGCTCCCTTTTGGCCTCAAGAATACTGGGGCTACATTTTAGCGAGTGATGTCGTATGCTTTTCATGATATTTGTCACATCATTCAGCCTTATCTGGATGACCTTACTGCTCTTTCAATTAAGCGTATGCACCATCCTGACCATCTTCATCATATTTTTCTTCATTGTTGACGTAACAATATTTGGCTTAATCCACACAAGTGCATCTTCTGCGTTGATTCTGGTAGACTCTTATGGTTTATTGTGTCCAAAGATGCAATTCGTCTCAATCCACTCAGGTTGAGTCTATTATCAATCTCCCCTCTCCCTCATCTTTACATCATTTGTAGATTTTACAAGGTAAGGCTAATTTTATATGCCATTTTATACCTAACTATGGAGAAGTGGCTAGAGGATACACATGATTATTAAAGCAAGGTGTCCCATTCTATTGGGATGAGATTGCGCAGAAGTATTTTGAGGCCCTTAAGACATCACTCGTCAATGCTCCTCTTTTGCATCCTCCTAACTATGATCGTGATTTTTCCCTTTATCTAGCAGCCACTTTCAGCATGATTGTCGTGGTTCTGGTCCAAGACGATGATGATAGTAATGAGCATGTCATCTATTACTCATCTCGTAACCTTCTTGATCATGAGATGCACTATGCACATGTCGAGAAGTTAGAGTTAGCTGCGGTTCAAGCAATTCAACGTTTTCATCATTATATTCTTTTGCGTACAGTGACTATGATTTCCGATTGTAAACCCATGACCTATATATTGTCTCAACAATTACTGGGGGGAAATACTGGAAGTGGATTGTCATCCTTCAAGAGTTCGATTTGGAATTTACTGCTACCGAATTGAAGAAATCACTAAACACTGTTACCGATGAAATAGGTAACCGCATTGTTACCTACTTTTTTTTGGTAGCATAAAAAGCACCCGATTTTGAAAAGTGGTGATGCAGAATCACCTTTTTTTTTTTTTGAGCACATTTTTGACACTCTAATATTTTTATTTATGAAGTATGAATATTTGTTTTAAAATGTTAGTGATTTTCATGCTAATTTTGAAACGTATTGATGCGGCATCAACTTTTTTTTTTAGAGCGGTGATTTTCATGCTAATTTTGAAACGTATTGATGCAACATCAACCTTTTTTTTAGAGTGGTGATTTTCATGTTGGTAATAAAACACAAAACTTAGATAAAAATATATATATAAAAACAATAAAAAAAACCAATAAAAATGTTAAAAAAAACAAAATTAACTCGTAAAAATAAAAAATTTAAACAAAAATAAATAAATAAAAACAAAAATATTCGAAAATTATATCAAAAGAAATGACAAAATTTGAAAAAAAAAACAAATAGTTTAAAGAAAAAAAAAATTAACCAAAAAAATAAAAATAAAAAAACATCAAAAACATTTTTTTTCTAAGTTATTAAAAAAAACCATATAATTAAAAAAAAAATTAAATAGAAAATTTAAAAATAATTTAAATTACAAAATTAAAATTTAGATAAAGAAAAATAAAATACAAAAAAGAAGAAATTAAATTTAAAAAATAATAATAATCAGAAAAAAAAAAAAAATTAAAAAAAAAACCAAAATTTAAAATTGAAAAATAAAATAAAATAAAAGAATTAAAATAAAAAAAACTATCATTAAAAAACCAAAAGATGAAAAAAACCGCATGCAAATAATTAAAAAACAAATACTCATAAATTTACTCTTTTTTTTTTTTTAATGAAACAATTTATAAATTTTAAAAATGAAAAACTAAATAAACTAAAAAAAATTTAAAAAAATTAAATAAAATTAAAATTTAATAAATTTAATAAGTAAATTTTAAATTTTAAAAAATAATTAATCTAAAATATTAAATTTAAAAACAAAATTAAAAAAAAAAAAACAACAAAAAAATTAAAACAAATTAAATTTAAAATAAAAAATTTGAATTAAAAAAAAATAAAAAAATAAATATTTTGAATTAAAAAAAAAAAAAAAAAAAAAATCGAATTAAAAAATAAAAATTAAAATTAAAAAAAATTAAAAAAAAGAATTTTTTGATCGTGGTGGTGTAGCCAATTGGCCTCCCGCTCAGGTGGTGGCAGAGGCTGGCCGCTAGGCGGGCTTTCGATTTCGAGAATCGGCCTCTCGCAGCGGGAGGTCGATTCCAGGAATCGCCCTCCCGCAGTGGGAGGTCGATTCCAGGAATCGCACCCGCGACAGGAGGCTGATTCCGGGAATCGCCCTCTTGCGGTAGGAGGCCGATTCCGGGAATCGCCCTCCCGCAGTAAGGAGGCCGATTCCGGGAATCTCCGTGAGTCCAATTTCGGGAATCGCCCTAAGGCCAATTTCGGGAATCGCCCTCCCGCGGCAGGAGGCCGATTCCAGGAATCACCCGTGGCCGGACACCGATTCCTAGAATCGCCCTTAGGCCGATTCCGAGAACCACTCTGAGACCGATTCCAGGAATCGCCCTCCAGCAGCGGGGAGGCCGATTCCGGGAATCGTCCTCCCGCAGCAGGGAGGTTGATTCTAGGAATCGCCCTGAGGCCGATTCCGGGAATCGCCCTCCCACAGCGGGAGGGCGATTCTAGGAATCAACCTCTCGCGACGGAAGGTCAATTCCCAGAATCACCCTGCGGGAGGGCGATTCCAGGAATCGCCCTCTCGCGGCAGAAGGCCGATTCCGGGAATCACCCTCCTGCCGCGGGAGGCCGATTCCGGGAATCGACCTCAGGGCGATTCCCAAATTTGGCCTCCCGCCACAAGAGGGCGATTCCCGGAATCGGCCTCCCGCCGCGGGAGGCCGATTCCCGGAATCGACCTACCGCTGTGGGAGGCCGATTCTCGAAATCGCCCTCCCGCCCAGCGGCCGGCTTCTACTGCCACCTGGGCGGGAGGCTTATTGACGGTGCCACCATGATCAAAAAATTCATTTTTTTTTATTTTTTATTTTTTTATTTTTAATATATTTTTCTTTAATTTGATTTTTTTTATTTTTTTTTAAATTCAAAAAATTTAATTTTTTTTTTTTAATTTAATTTCTATATTTGAAATTTAATTTGTTTTAATTTTTTTTTTTTTTTTTTTTTTTCTAAATTTTGTTTAATAATTTTTATTAAATTTTGTAATTTTTTTTATTTAATTGATTTTGTTTTTTTCATATTTTTTTTTATTATTATTAAATTTTATGTTTAGTTTTTTCATTTAATTTTTGAAAATTTAGTAAATTTTGTATTTTATTTATTTATTTATTTGAATTTAATATTTTTTTAAATTTTTTATTTTTTTATTATTATTTTTTTAATTACATAAAACTTTTTTATATATATTTTTTATTTCAATTAAAATTGTGGATTTAAAATTAGATTTTTTTTTTTTTTTTTTAACTAAACTTAATATTTTCAAATTAATTTGTTTTTTATTTTATTTGTTAATTAATGTATTTTATTTAATTTATTTTTTTCAATTTTTCAATTTTAATTGATTTTTAAAGTTTTTAACTTTTCATTTTAACAATGTTTTTTTTTTTACCTTTATATTTAAAATTTATTTTTTATTTGAAAAATTATTTGTTTATTCATTTATTTATTAAAATTTAATATATTTTTTTAAATTTAATTTGTTATTTTAATATTAACATTTTTTTTTAAAATTTAATAAAATCTAATATATATATTTTTAATATATATATATATATATATATATATATATATATATATATATATATATATATATATACATACTTAAATTAAAAATATATATACATTTTATTTTTTATAATTTAAACTTAATTTATTTTTTAAAATCTATTTGTTTTTTTAATATATATTATTTAAATTTAATATTTTTATTTTATTTTATTTTTCATTTTTTATTTTTAGTTAATTTTTCATTTTTTTACTTTTAATTTCAATAATGTTTATTTTTTATTTTTATTTTTTTAAGTTTGAAAATTTATTAAAATTTAATATATTTCTTTAAATTTAATTTTTTATTCTAATTTTTTTTTTAATTTAATTTCTATATTTTATTTTTTATAATTTCTTTATTTTTTTAAATTTTTTTTTTTAATTTAATATATATTTTTTTTTTTTTTTTTTTTTTTTTATTTCTATATATTTTGAAATTTTAATCTTTAAATTTTTTTATTTTTTTTTTCTTAAATTTTAGGTTTTTTTTAATGTTTGATTTAAAATTTTTATTTTGTTTTATTTTTTATTTTTTTATTCCTATATATTTTTAAATTTTAAGCTTTAAAATGTTTTTATTTTTTAAATTTATTTTTTTTCTTAAATTTTAGGTTTTTTTGAATGCTTGAATTTTAAAAATTAAAAAATGTTATTTTTATTTTTTAAAATGTCAAAAATATGACACAATTTTTTTTTTTGTTATTCCAACATCAATTGGGTTTGTTTTGAGGGTGTTTTTTCAATTCTTTTTTCAAGAAACAATTTTGTTTTTAGCGTAATTTTATAAAATATTGAAATTTGACCTGAAAAAAAACCAAGTGCGTTCTAGAATACTTTTGTTTTTTTGTTTTTGGGTTGTTTTTTCATGTTTTTTGAGTTTTTTTGGGCTAGACTTCCCATTTTGAGGTCAGGTTACCTATTTCGTCGGTAACATTGTTACTAGTCTTTGGTGATTTTATTTGTTCCCTCCCTTTAGATTCTCTTCTATCTCATTATGAGGAATACAGTCCAGATGAAACGATTTTCTTGATTAGCACCCTCGATCCTTGGTACGGTAATATCATCATTTATCTCCAGACTTCTACTTTCAGAACTGGGTTGACGAAGGATGCCTGCCGACGCATCCGTCATCAGTCGCAACCTTATCGTATAGTCGGGGATACACTTTATCGTGTCAACCTGGATTCCATTCTCTATCAATGTTTGACTCTTGAGGAATCTGAGAAAGCTATAAATGATTGTCACAGTGGCTCCTATGGTAGCCACATGTCTGGTTATGCCACTACATAAAATATTCTTCGTGCTCGTTATTTCTGGCCTTCTATCATCAAAGACTGCATTGTCGCGGTTCGTAAATGTCATGATTGCAAGATTTATCAACGCAAGATACATGCGCCGCCTATACCTCTTCATCTTGTCATTACTATTGGTCCCTTTACAAAGTGGGGCATCAATTTTTTGACGTGTCACCCTCACTCGGCTGGGGAGCATGCTTATATTATCGTAGCCATGGACTACCTTACCAAATGGGCCGAAGCAATGCCTACACTTGTCGTTGATGGTAAGACAGCTGCTCAATTCATATTCAATAACATCATTGCTAGGTTTGGTGTCCCTCAAGCCATTGTTACCAACCATGGTTCCCATTTTCGGCATTACATGGTGGCATAGTTGACTTCTAAGTTGGGTCTGCGTCACGACAGCTGAACGCCGTACTATCCTAAGGCCAATGGCTAGGTTGAAGTAGTGAGAAAAGTTCTTGTTACCATGCTTCAACGTATGATTGGGTTCCATAAATCCAATTGGCATCTCATGTTATTTTTGGCTCTTTGGGCATACTAAAAATCAGTTAAGATTCCAACCAGATTCACCCATTTTTAGTTGTTTTATGGACTGGAAGATACTCTTCCAATTGAGTGTGAAATACCGTCACTCAAATTGGTTGTTGAATTACTACCGAATACTTCACCCGAAGAAGTGCATCTCCTTTATTTAGAAAGGTTGGATGAAACCTGCCACTTTGTTGCTCTGGTTATTGAAGCACAAAAAAGCGGGTCAAAGCTCATGTTCACCATTCAGTTTCCAGTTCTTCTTTTGTTGAAGGAGATCTCATCCTCCTGTACGACCAAGCTCATGATAAGCTGGGGGTAGGAAAATTTCAACCCATGTGGTATGGGCCTTACATTATTAAACATGTGCTACAGAATAGGGCCTATGATCTTATTGATTACGAAGGTCATCCTCTAGAATAACCTAGAAATGGGTTGTATCTCAAAAAATATTATATGTGAATCATTCATGCATGATTTGTGTACATAGGTGTTTTTTCTTATTTTTGTACATGTTTTGATTTGGTATGCTTTGCAAGCATTTCCTTTCTTATTGGGTCTTTCTTATTTTTGGAGATGTCTATTACCCCTTATGTCGATTTCGCGGATGGTGCTTCCCACATTACTAGGAATTTGTCTTCAGCAACCTGGGTAATCTATGATCCTGCCGGTGAGTTGATAGAACTGCAAGGTATTTGTCTAGGAAAAACTACAAACAATGTCGCTAAATATAGTGTTGTCCTTGAACTATTAATCGAGGCAATCAATCTCGGCATATGAGCATTGCTTGTAAATCTAGATTCATAGCTTTTTGTTCTACAACTCAATGGTCATTATTCAGTCAGAAACCCATACATTTTGAGATTGTATTGACATGTTCGTTTGTTGGAAACATGTTTTTATTTTATCACATATCAACATATTCCTAGATGAATGAATGCATTAACCGATACAGTGGCTAACATTATATTAGATAGATATTTGGGTAATTTGTGAAATCATCATCATGTGAAAAATATGCATGTAGGAAAATAGATGTATATATATATGTCACATGTTTGCATCAAGGTGCATCATAAATTAAAAAAATATGTGTGTTTCTATTATATCCTGAGACACTATGTCTCTCAAAATATGCAGATATAAAGTGTAGGTGTCTAATCGGTGTGATGCTCATGTTATCATGTCACTGCCCATATGAGCCGCCTCAGTAAGTGGTGAATGCAGCTTGGCACCGCTACAGTATATCTCTGGTAGGCATGAGGAACATTGTCGAACCCTGCATAGTCTGGGACTCGACGTGTGTTCCCATTTAGGTTGCGCATGATCTCCTCTTCCTCACCTCCCTTGCCATGAGGGTCGAAATCACGAGGGATTCACCTCACTATTGGAGAAATGCCGGCGGATCTCTTTGGGCCAACATATGCAAATGCATGGATTTAATGTCAGAACATACATGGTTAAAAAAAAATCATAACAATCATGAAAATTAAAAATGATTCTTACCCAAATCTTCATCCCAATCGTCTCCCTCCATGAGTGGTAGGTCCGGATCACCAGTAAAATCTATACCAGAGTAGGGCTAGTCCTCCACGATGATCAACTGTCGACGGAGCCAATCAAATAACTCCGGTCTCCACGACATTTGTTGGCCGCCCCTACCCTTGGAATCAGAGCCGCCCATCAGGCCATCCATGGTTCCCTCACTGGTGGTGTTGGGACTATGACCTCATGATGTTGAAAAATTGGTAGTCGTTCCAAGTAGAATGATACCACGATAGATCCATAACTGAATTGCTTCAATTTGGTCTTCTTGCATTTTTTTAGTTGGTGTTTCATGTTTATTGTCACAGACTATGTGCAGTTGGAGATGGTTGGTTTCAAGTAGTCTACAGCAAGGAGAAAATGTTTCTTTGTTGCTTCGTGTAGTGCTTTTGATCCCACCACTCATGTGATGGTATGTAGCACTACTTTTAGTGCCAAGTCTGGGATAGTCTGGATAACGACTTTCCCACTTCCTGATACCTTCCATGCCCCTAGACATACCATGTTAATCACCATGGACATGCTCTCCATGCAAGGCTAGGTGCTGGTTAGGATTGGTGCTTCTCCCCTCTGCGATAATCCTGTTATGATGTAGACATCAGAAACATCGATCTCAAGTTCGTGATCTTGAAGGATGAACTTTTCCTGATTCTCATCCCATATGCTGATCAAATACTGTAGCAGCTCCAATTGAGCTCGGAGACACGGTGTCAAGAATAATTTGTTCAGTCCACAGTCTCTGAGAGCTTCCATGCATCTCTCATTTCCCATGGCAAGCTCGTCCTCTTCGCTGTGTTCCCATTCCTTCCATTTGATTACCATTTTGCCGCTTTCTACCTACAAACACATTCATATGAATAGTATTAGCCAATTTTGAAGCTTGGATTTGTAAAAAATTGGGTATTTTACTTGCATTTTTGCACAAGAATGGTCTGCACAGTTAGCACGACTATTTCCCAAACAGTCGCGCCAATGGGTGTGCCCTAGTTCAGAAAATTGGGTGATTGGCGCGAGTCTATGCCCGAAACCCGCACCAACCGTTGTGCCCTAATATTTGCATTTCCTCCCCCAGAAATCAAAATTGGAAGTTGGAGGTAGTAAAATATGACTTAAAATGAAGGGAGAGATCTTGGTTCTTACCTAGAACTGACGGATTTGAGATTGGCCTGCTGGATTGTCCGCTATCGTCACCACAAAATCACACTATAAAATGGGTAACTATTGCTCCACAAGAGGTAAAAAGTGAAAAGTAATTATTTTTACCATTTTTGGCATTTTATAACTTTTCACAACCCTAATTAGGTTTTAAGACATGTTTTTTGATTATTTTATTATATTATTTTCGAGAAATGGATTTTACACGTGTCTCTTATGCAGCAACAGGTTTTCAGGACATAGTGCTGAAGTAACGAGTTAAATTTTATACTTTCTTGGACTTGGTAAAAACACGAAAAAGTCACTACTGGAGTCATCTTTCAGCGCTTTTCTGACACTTTAAAACTGAAAATATTTCTGAGACTCTTGTTGTTTTAAGCTCGTTAAATGGCTACAAAGCGATATCTACCCAATATACATTTACCCCTTTTTCGGGCTGGGATAGATTATTTACGAAAAAGGAATAGCTTAGCCTATCACAACTAAGAGGTTCTTTCAGATATTGTTTTCTATCTTTTCGGATTTGAGGGACTATTTACAAAAAGGGCCATGATGGAGTTTGCCTTCTTTTCAAACTCTCTAAACATGAAAATATGTCGAGTTCCCCCTTTTTCGGACTCGTTAAACCCTGATGACATCAAATTTCGTCGCCATGATGTTACTCAAGTTCCTCCTTCCTAGGGTTCATAAAATGTGCTAGGTTGGAATTTTCTGAAGGATAAACTTACAGCACAAGCATATGCTATCCCTTTCAAGCTTATTTTTGAAAAAAATAATTAGGGTACTCGCCAGAAATGGTGGGGGAAAATGGAACCAATTTTTATTTATGTTGGTAGTATGTCACTCTTGAACATGGCACTTGTCTGCATTCATGTCGAGTTGGGGACATCTCATTTCATAATTTTTGCCTCCATGGGTTTGGGTAATCTCTTTTGACCTCTCATCTGCTCTTTGGCACGTCATCATGACCTCAGATCCCTTGATGTCAAATAATGCCAAATCCAGTGTCGCGTTGTTGATATATTCAAGAGAAGCTTGCCTCTGCAGTTTTCAACCTCCCTCTGATTCTCTGTTGGTCCTAATTCACTATCATCATGTTCCTCTGTCTCGTATTGATGATGTGGGAAAAATTATGGTGCACCTTTGATCAGGTCACTTCCTATTGACTTCAGCTCATTATCCAAGAATTTGATCTAGAGACTCCCAACTGGTACCTTGGAGCCTGTATGCCTCAATGGTAGATTCTTCGCATTCGACACAAGGTCCACCTCATTGGCCTTCGATCGAGTGATTCTGTGGGTGTTCAACGCCAGATCACTGTTCACATTCCATGGATTGTACCAGTTTTACCTTGAGAGCCATTATTGTTATTGGTGGTTTCTCTCGTGCCTATGAATATCTTTCATCATTGGCTGGTAATGAAGTGATTTTCTTGCTTGCTCAACCTCAATTCATATATTCAAATGCTTTAATTTGTACTTGTTAGGGTCAAGATGGAGTGCAAGACCATGGATTTCATCTAATAAAATCCAAGCTGTAGATTTTGGTGGATTATCATGACTTATTGCATGACTCTTTTGATTGGATGGTTGCGACCATACCTGAGTCTATTTGTTGATCCTTACTGTTGGATAGCTATGTATATACCTCAGATATTATATTTTATACACTCTATTATGGATGGATGCACCCATACCACATGTTCATGTATCATAGATATCAATTGTGTTTGTAATTGCAGGTTTTCTGACAGTAGTGTTTAGTTCGAACATGTTCTCATAAACCATTTCTCCCTTACCTCTCCCTCAGACCTCATGCTATAGGAGGCATCTAGTACATAACATTTTTTCACTATCCCTGCAATCCCCATATCACCCATTATAGGGTTATTTCCGTGATCAATAAGCAGTGTCATGCCTTGCAAAAACCATTATTAAAATTGGGTAATATTCCTTTTGTTGACAATTCCCTGAGCAGAGACTAAAAAACCCTTGTTTTTGTATTTGCGTGGGTAGTTAGTTATTCCCTCGTGCCGAAGATGAATATTAACACTAGGCCCCACGCTAGCTAGTGCTCCATCCTAGTTTTCCACTCGCATCGAGCTGTTTATGAAATGTTTTTTAAAAATAGAGGCATAAATTCCACTCCAACCGCCTCGAGGATGAGTCATTGGGAGTGGTTGAATAGAATAAACTACGAAATCCCTCCTTATTTTATGGTTTCCACCTCTTATGGGAACTTCCTAATGGATAGGCCTCCCTCCCACCTTTGTAGGGATCCTAACCTCCTCCTTTTCCTCTATAAAAAGAAGTTATCTCTCTTTGCATAAGCTAGCTAAACTTGGAGAATTTAACATACTATAGCAGAACTACTGAAGAGATATAATAAGAAGTAATTACATTGAGAGAGATTGAGTCCATGCCTTTTGAGAGAGCTTGAGTCCATGGCTTCATCCAGTCTGAATTCCCTGATGAGCATCTGAGATGCGCTTCGGATGAACCCCGCTGGAGGAGACTGCAACGTCAAAGCATTGGTTGTAACTCATCCTTCTATCAATACATATGTGTGACTATTTTTTGGTTCCCATTTTGTATTATGTTAGATGTTTAATGCAATATGCTTAGCCATCTTTGACTGGCTAGTAGTTATGAGTGAAATTATCATGTCCCATGCTCTCTTGTTTTCTATTCTATGTGCAGGTATCCGAGCATGACTATGGAAGGATTCTGACTTGCCAAGGCAGGAGTGAGAGGCCACCACCACTACAGCAATGATGACAGCATTGGACTCCCGGTAGGTCAATCTATCGTGTCCTCTTTTCATTCAATAGTTAGGAATCAACACTCTAGCATGTCTCTTTGTTTCTAGACCCACTCTAGGGTTAGAGGGATCCTCTCTGTTCGCAGAGAGGATTTACCTGCTTAACACTAATCTTGGAAAGAATATAACACATACCCAACATGTAATTTGAATATTTTTTCTCTCCATATGTTTTCAGTGTATAGCTCTGCGACACAATGACAATGGCGTTGAGTGTTAGGGGTGAGGTCATGGGGTCGAACACCAGCCTTGACCCCCGTAACTTTTTTTGCAATGAATATATGTAGTTCCTGAACCTTAACTATAAAACCATTCGAATTATAGATATAATTATTCCACTTTTAATGTTTTCCATACGATACAAACCTTCAACTCGAATTTAATATACCGAAGGAAAGAATGCTACCTTTCATGACCTTAGCATATATAAAACTAATATGTGTAATTAATCCATGCCAATGGAAGTATGGTTTGTTAACAAAATGTTTAATCAAACCTTCCAATAACTTCCGACTTGGAATGTGTAATGCCAATTTACTAAAATTGATTTTAATATTTTCCATCACATATAATCATAAACCCAAATTCAACCTTAGGATATCATTGGACAAATTTCACCTTCACAGACCAAACTGGCGAATCCAACAGTGACACTTGTCAGAGTCCCATTGGACTAAAACCAAAAAATATTCCCTGAATGCTTAATGGGTTGCCATGTCATTAGCTTATACCTGTTCTGCAATTTTTTTATAAAAAATTGCATGTTATGAAAGACGATCAACACACCATAAATCCTTAATCTGAACTCGCTTTTGAATGAAACAAGTTGCATTGGATTCCTTGTGACGTGTTGGTATATTTTTTTCTAGTTTGATTCAATTATGAGTAATTTCATTTTTGAGCTAAAATATTGAGCCTCTAATAATTCCTACCCACCATAATCCTTTTGGACCACAAAATATCTCTGATTACTAATCATGTTGATGAGGGTATTATTCCTTCACCCTTCCAGTCTCGATCCATTGAAATTTTCCCAATTTCATCATTTGGAGCTTTTCACAAAATATCAACTTTTTCCTTGATTCTTGCAACCTTCTCTTGCTTTCATTGACACCATCATGATACAATATTTCTGAATGTGCAGAAAAAAAATCTATTCTTGCAAAAACCATATCTTTCCTACCTTGGTCAACAATCAAAGGAAACTTGGAAACTTTCTCACCTTCAACACTGTCACCATTGAAAGTTTTAGCTTATCTCTCTTTTTACTTGCATCGACTCTTGAAAAAGTATCTTTTCGATTTCCATGTACCTTTTGGAGACCATAAAACAACATTTTTGGAATCCATGCCTTCTTTTCCAAGCTTCTTTATCACTTTCTCTTTGACCTTTGCACCCTCTTGCACCGACATCTTGTTTCCAACACTGCTCAACATTACTGTTTATTTTTGTATATGTTTTTCATCTTTTTCACCTTCTTTCAAAAGAATCCTATTAAAATCCTGAAACAACTCATTACAAGCATAAGCATATTTTTGAAAAGTGTGATTCAATACATATCTTTGTTTGATCATCAAAAAATTCAAGTTCTGACTTGCATTCACTATCTTCTTCATTTCACTTGCTTGTATAAGAGACAAAATTGTCTTCTTCTTATGCACTCTAATTATTTACTCAGTACCATCCTTTAAAAAATGATATTTGTTCTCATGGAAATGAAATGCTGCTCTCCTATCATACAGATAAGGACTTCGTAAAGCAATACCTAATATCTCAAGTGGCACCACATCAAGCTCAACTTCATCAAGAAAGTTTGAGTTGATGGAAAATCTTAGTAAGGACTTCCTTGTAACCTGCAAGTTTTCATTCTTGCATATCCAACCCAAAGGATATGGTCTTGTATTTCTAATAGTTTCAAGGCCTGTCTGCTTAACCAAATCTTTAGAAATCAAGCTAGCTTGTGTCCCACTATCAAATAGTATATCCATCTTGGTATGTTTAGAGACAACTTGAATAAGGAAAATTTCTATTCTTGTATCTTCATGATCAGTATCATTTGAAAAAATTGAAGAAATAGTGCTTGGAGCATGTTTACCTTTCAAACCCATGGCTGTAATATTTGTCTCATCTCCTAAATCTGAACCTAATTCATGTTCAACTATAGCAAAAAATTTCCCCTTCTCTTTGGCTTTCATTCTATTTGGCTTCAATTCTAGATGAAGTATGGTATCCATAATGGCTAGTCTTTGAATAATTTTTGCATGTGAGTTTTTCCTTCTGTCTTTTTACAGAGCTATTTATTTTTCCTCTTCCAAAAAGATTTCATTTTCCTTTACACTCACTTTCACCTTTCTCATCCATGTTTTTCTTTCCCCTTGCCTCCAGGTGCATGGCTTGTACACAAACTTCATATAAATTGCTTGGGTTAAACATAAGTATAATATGTTTCAAATAGGAATGTAAACCCCTAATGTATTTCAAGGGTGTATCCTCGGAATTCAAGTTTATTCGTAAAAACAAATCCATTTTCCTAAACTCTTCGGTATATGCTTCAATTGTTTGACCCTTGCATTGCTTAAAATTTTTCCAACTCATAATAGATTTTTGTATAAAGGCTAATATATAAAATTGTCTTTTAATGGAAGAAATAAACTCAACCCAAGAAAGGGATATATTATCATGGATTCACATTTCCTATTGAGTCTTTACCTCCTACCAAACTAGTGTTGCTCCTTCTAGCCTTAATGAATCCAACTGGATCTTTATGTTGTCTTCATGAAGGTCCTAAATTTTGCAATACACGTCTAATTGATGTATCCATTTCTCAAGAATATCTATATTTACCTTTCCATTGTATATGGGAAGTTGAAACTTTATGTCCAATTTAAGTAATGGAGTTTTTCCATTTATGACTTTTGAGTGAGTTTGAGTGGTTTTTGAGTTGGAAGTGGAAGATGATGTAGATGGAGATGATTAGGATGATGAAGATGGTGGAGATGGAGGTGGTTTTCCTCCGCTTCCCTTTAAAATCTTCTCTTCATTTTTCTTACCATCTGAGGTTCCTTCTCCATATGGAGGCTTAGAACCTTCTCCTACCATCCCAAAAGTAAATACATCAAAAATAACTTGAACCATCATCTTCATGTCTTTGAAGCTGCTCTTGAAATCTTTCTGTTTTGAATGCCCTTGAGTCTCTCCAACACCTACCATGATGGATATGGATTCAAGCTCAAAATCTGATGTGTGTACCTCTTCAATCAACTCAGATTCTTGTACAACTTGTACCTCTTCATTATCAGCTTTTTGAGACAAAAATTGTGGTTCTTCAAGTGCAGCAATGAGTAGAATTTTGGGTGAGGATAATTATTTTTAAGCTCTCCTTCTTCTGGTCCTAATCTCAAGACTTGTAACCAACAAATTCCCTTCACCTTTCTTCAACTTTAACCTTGTCAACATCACAAATTTGCAACCATTAGCTTGCACAAAACTCAAACAAATATCAAGAAAATAACCTTTAGAAACCTCGTGCTATGATACCAACTTGATCTAAATTTGAATTTTAGTTTTTTTGTGCTAATTTCATTTTCAGATATAAAAAAAAGATTACTAATCTTATGCTTGATGTGTAGGTTCCCTTGTTTGTTATGTGTGTAAAAGAGGTAATTAAAACTGAATTTTATGAGTTAATTTGAAAGCATAAAACACAAATTTAAATGGTTGAACAACAAAAATAGAAATAACAACAAACCATAACAACAGATCCATTAAAACAGAGTTTTGATGAGGGAGTTCACCCCTCCTGGGCTACATATCCTTGGTCCAGCTTCATAGCTTGGGTCTTTGTATTAGCTCATTTGTGCTCAAATTTATGTTTACATGCATCAAATTCTCTTGGAACATATTCTAATGAGTTCAAAATGCTGAAATATATTAGATATGACTATTTATTTACTCAATTTAATGTCTTAAATTTCTTTCATTAATTATCAACAGAGGTTTGTAAACAAATTAAGTGTGGTGCATTGTATGTGCTTAGTTAACCTATTTCTTACTTCAGTGTTTTGTATTTTATGTTGTTTCGGGGTTTTTTTGTTCTTTGATGTCTAAGAATTTTTAATCTAAAACTATGAAAATATTTAAATGAATGTAATGAATTTTAAGAATGAAGAAATGGAAGTGTTCCTAAGTTAGTCTAATTTCCATAAAAATAGACCAAAAACTGTTGGCTAGTTAAGACCTAATTTGGAAAACAAAGCATCTATCTTATCTTATCATTAGTTATATTCCATGGATCGAATTCTAAAACTAAGACTGAAACTACAATTCTTGTCTTAAGGAAAAGAAGAAAATAAAACAACTAATGTACTTATGGTTACTCCAGCATTCAATTATGAGGCATGACCTTATTGAGATGATGTTAAGTAACTGTCCATACTTTAACTTCCAATGTCCTAGAATAGTAAGAAAAGAATGCAATGAAAACATTGAATGTATATTTATTTACTTGAAATATTAGATTATGAAGTGTGATCTTCTTGAGATAGTGTTAAGTAACCAATTATACTTATGCTATAAAAAACTAATTAAATTATGCAAAAGGTAACTCAGTAATTGCACTCATTAACCATTCAACCATTCAGTGTTGAAACATGATTAAATCAATCTCTTTTAGAATGACTTTTAGGAATATTAGTGATGCAATTAAATAAAGATCTGAAAGAAAAATGTGAAGGCATGTAAAACTTAACAAAAAAAAACTAATGTATATTTGACTTTTCTACAACATTCAATGTGAAGTATTGCCCTCCTGAGATGTTATGTGAGAAGTCAATTATGCCTTATTATCTAGATTCCTAGAAAGAAAATTACAATGTGCAAGTAAATTCAACCACTGTATGAATTAAACATTTAACCATTTAGTTTAGGATAATCATATTGAAATGGCTTTTGAAAAAATCTATTGACACAGTCAATTAACAATTCTATTCTAAGTAAATAAATGACAAAACAGTAAGGAAACGAGGAAACTATGTATTATTATTACTTCAATCTTAATTCGATTTGAAAACATACTTATCTATATTCACGAAATGTCTTAGAAGAACAAGGCTGAAAAATTGTGATTTAATGTTATTCTATTGATAAAATAATAGAATGAAACATCAACCTATTTAGAAAATAGATTTGCTAAAAAGAGAGTAATGGAAATTGAACTAAAAACAAAAATTGAAAAACATCCTCTAGTGCAGGGGCCCTCTACAACTAATTTTGTTGAACTGCTAGTTGGTTAACGACGCACTTAAATAATCATTGGCAACATGAACTTTGTATTATGATTAAATGAAGTCTGAATACAGAGTATCAATAAAATTCTTAAACTTAACACATAATTTTTGAACTGTCTTCTTGGCCTTTTACAACCGATATTTAAACAAAAATACATAACTGTTTGTGAGATAAAATTGCTATAGGTTGCGAAATCAAGTTAGACTTGTAATAGTACTGTTAGGCTCTTGATTTGCTATGATAAAGCAAGTCAAGAGTCCTATTGTTTTCGGATAACATACTTTGACCAAACCTTTGACCATGATCTTAGGCCTACTTTTCGGTCGATCTGGACCGAGTGAATAGGATATAATCCATGTAGAGATGATTATAGAAAGGCCCATCTGGCCCAATTCTTCATTTGACACCTGGAACCTACCAGACCATGAGAGTAGCTATAGAATCCAAAGTTAGCTGCAAAACAAGGTACATTCTGTAGTTTGTTGTGAAACCAGCTCCAAAAATAGAAGAAAATATATAGCAACGCCTTAGAAATAAGCCACTTCGAGGGGGAAACCTCCAATACATTACATGAAAAAATAATTGTTGGATGATACAAATGAAAAAACCTCCTTTCTATATACAGGAGTCCATGGGGCCACAATGTAATCCTAGTGGGGCCACAATGTAACCCTATTCGACCTAACAATAATAATGTAAGGGCATAATAATAAAAATATAGGGGTTATAGGGGTACACAAATAACAATAAGAGGGGCTACACTAACATAATAAGGGACTACACTATTAATATAGGGACTTAACATAGCTAAATTGCAAAAATCCATCCAGATAGCAAGAACATGAAAATATAATATGGCAATCTTTAATGCATCCTTAAGAAAAAACGTAGCATTTATCATTGACTAGGGTCTGTGAGATTATGAGAAAATGAGGGAAAGAGGTGAGAAAATCTGTCAAAGAGAGGGTAATTTTGAGGTTCAACATACCCCCACTGCAAAATCATTACATGTCCTCATGCAATTTGCCAAAATTGTGAGTTCTTCTTCCCTCCTGCATTTTCTCAAACACTTATGCTAGCACATCCAATTTATTTATTTTTTTCTTCTTTGAAGTGACTTTCATCCTGGGTCTTCTCATAAGAAGCTTATACTTGAGGTTAATGACTGCTCTGTGTAGTAACTTATTCTTTCTTTTTAATTTCCTGTTTTTCTTATACCAAAATCCTAGATCCATAATAGTATTGTCATGAATTACCTTGTCCAACTTGTTTTGTTTCTTTAAGGCCTTATTCTCCTATTTGATATGTCTTTTCAATATCTCTAGTTCATAAATATCTTTCTTAAGAGCATCAAATAGAGGTTCTTGTGGATTGATAGAAGGTTCTAGGTTCATTGATGCATTTTTTTTCTCCACTGATTCTACATAATCATATATTTGTTGTTGAGTTGGGTCTATGTCTAGATATCTTCTATTGGGGCTACCTTCGAAATGATGAATAAGAGAATTTTGAGGACTGTGTGTAGGATAAATTTTAACAGGAGATGGTATTGGGGTTTCCTAATCTAAATTTATAAGCTTTGTCCCTTTTGATAATTTTTTTTTCATATACCCTCGAAGTATATAGTTCCTTCTTAATTTTAGAGGACTTTCATTCTCCTCAATTGTATCCTTACTCCTCTTTCTTGTCTTATCCCTTGTCCTAATTTTTTCTCTAATATTTTTCAGTTCTTCAGAGATTGGCTTTTCATCATTCTTCTGTAATGAGGATTCAAGTCTGTTTTCAATATTTATATCAATCTTATTTCTTCTGATTCTTCTGACATTATCTTCCTTAGGTGACTCTGGTGGTTCTTGAAAATGATTTCTAATAAGGAAATCCTCCTAGTTATCTCCTATGCTTCTTAAATGAAACTCAATCAGTATATTTACCAACCCATGATGATGCATGGTGGTATCTATGAATTGTATTCTCTTTTTCACATTTGAGGCCATCCTTCTTAAACTATTTAGCAGAAACAAAGGAAGATTGATTTTACCATTTTCTAGGAAATTTATCAGTAAATGGATATATTAGACATACATGCAACCAAACCTTCCTTCACAAGTGATAAATTTTTCTAAAACCAAGAGCATGTTTCTCCATTTACTTTTAAGAGCTGTACTTGGGATACCTTTTCTAAAAATAGAGACATCCATACCTGGGTTTTTGAATATTACTTTCCATGATTAACTATGGAACTCCTTACTTCTGAACCATCTTTCACCATGCCTTGGAAGTTCTGTAGCCTCGGCCATGAATGACTCAGTCACTGCAAACTTGGTATATCCAATTTCTACTTCGGTTCCATCAGAAGACCGAGCAAAGGGTTTTGTAATCTCCTTATGAAAACCATTGAATTTTTCTATGAACCTAAGCCATCCAATTTTTTGTAGGAATTATTTGATCTGTGGCTATCCTTCTATGTAATTTTCTCCCACCGGTTCTGATCTGACAATTAGCCCCATCCTTCTACTATGAAAATTTCTTCAACCTTAAAAATTACCCTTTTGTTTTATGGAAATGGATTGGCTGCAGATTTGATGGAAGGTTATGGAAGGTTTGTAGGAATAAATATATGGTAGGGGTCTTGGAGAGACGTAGACAAGTACATCACATCATAGATCATGACCGTTACTAATTAGTCATCAACAAGGGAGTTAATTATGGATTTTTACGCAACTTAATACGAAGGATGTGGTTGATATGTAGCATGATGGAGATTGAAATCAAGTCAAATGATGAATTGTCAAGGAAACATATGAATGTTCATATTATACATGTTTAATGTTTTAACCTTGCTATTTAAAATAAATTTTTGCACTTTACCTTTTAATACTTAACCTTTTCTTTTGTTGTTTCCTTTGGTGTTGATCCTTAGGTACCATTTTTAGCATGTTGGTATTAAAAACATAATCCTTCAATTCCTTGCAATCATCATGTGTCAGAACTGTTGAAGTGGCTGCAAAATCAAATTAGCTGTAGAATGGAATCAGGTGTAGAACATGATTAGTTGTAGAATACAGTCAGCTGCAAAATGTACTCTGTGAAAAGAATGAAGTATGGCTATGGGTTATGAATGTGAGATGAAATGGAAATGGAATGAATTGTGAAATGGAATGAAAGTGGAATGACTTGTGAAATGAAATGAAAGTGAAGTGATTTGTGAAATTAAATGAAAGTGGAGTGAGATGGGATGAAAATATAAAATGAAATGAATTTGCAGATTATGAACTACAATGAATGTAGTTTTGTGTCACTACTTATTACAAAAAATAAAATGGAAAATATAGGATGTTATAAATCTCCTATTTTTCACCCTGTATTTTCTGTATAAGTATGCAAATCATTGTTTGGTTTTCATACTTATACATTTGTTTTTTAATTATTTCTTATTTCTTTATATTTTTTTTTATGTGTGTAGGAAAAATAAAATCTAATTTAGTGAAAAAGAATAATTCTTATTCACTAACTTCATATCAATATTATCTTGGAAAATATTGACAAACTCTTCTTTTGAAATTGGTTTATGATATACTTTCAACTGATGACCATTCACAAGAAGAGGTACCTTTTCTTCATCTATTGTTCTTATCTTCACTGCTACATTATCAAATACTTTTTCAATCTCATATGGCCCAAGCCAATGAGTCTGAAACTTTCTTTGAAAATCTTTGAATTTTGGATCGAGCAAAAGTGCCCAATCCCTTGGTTGAAACTTCTCCTCCTTGATATAATTATCATGCCATTTAGCCCTTTACTGCTAGACTATACTGGTTCTTTGAACTGCATCTTGTATGATTTCATCTAGCTCATTGAGTTGCTCCAATCTATTTTTATGTGCTTCTGATAAATAAAGTCACAATTGGACTGCCATTTTGAAGGTTCTAATTTGAATCTATATAGGGAACATGACTTTCTTTCCATAAACAAGTTCATAGGGAGTATGTCCTTTTTTGTTTCTCCATGTAGTTCGGTACGCCCATAAGGCTTCAAGAAGCCTTTCTCCCCAATCTCTTATGTGTAGATGTATAGTATTAGTGAGAATTCCTTCAATCACCTTATTGGTAGATTAAACTTGACCATTTTTTTGTGGATGATAAGGAGTATACTGTCTATACTTGATCTTGTAATCTTCCACGAGCCTTTTCACCACCTTTGATGTAAAATGAGTTCCCTGATCTGTTACAATTTCTCTTGGAACACAAAAACAAGTTAAGATATCTTCAAAAACAAAATTAACTACATATCCTTCATTATCAAATGGTAATGCTTTAGCCTCTACCCATTTAGTGACATAATCAGTTCATACCAAAATATACTTCTTTTGTTTAGATGGAGGATTGATAGCTCCAACAAAAGCCAAGGCTCATTTTTCAAAAGGTTCTATGAGTACCTGAGATTGTAATGGCATTTCATTTGAAGGAGAAGGTTTCCCTACCCTTTGGAAACTATCACACCTTTTGACACATTCTTTGGCATCTCCGAAGATGGATGACCAATAATATCCTAAAAGAAGAATTTTATAGGTTTTTCTCTTGTCAGCAAAGTGTCCACCATAGGGTTCATCATGACATGATTTAATAATTTCAGGCATTTCATCTTCTCGAACAAATCTTCTGATAATGAGATCTGGACCTGTCTTATACAATTCATTAGTAATCCATGAGTATCTTTCACTTAATTGAATGAGTTTTCTTTTCTCTCTAGAAAGAAAATGTGAAGGTAATTTCCCTGTAACTAAGTAATTGGCAATATCTTCAAACCAAGGAGTCTGAGTAGTTATTGCAAAAAGGTATTCATCAGGATTTTTATGTTCAACTGGAGTTTCATCTTTGATCTTTTGAATTCTAGACAATAAATCAACAATTGTGTTTAGTTTTCTAGGTCGGTCTAGAATAGTAATGTTGAATTCTTGCAGGAGTAATAACCATCTTGTAACTATTCCATTAGTAATAGATTTATTCATTAAGTATCTAATTGTAGAGTTATCTGTATGGACAAAGGTTTAATAGCCTGTTATATAATGTCTGGATTTGTTGATATCATGAACAAAAACTAAGAATTCCTTTTCAGTTACAGTGTAATTTAACTCTGTGGGAGCCAAATTCTTGCTTATGTAATAGATGGCATAGGGGATCAAAACATTTTTTCCTAATACATCTCCTAAAGCTAAATCTGAAGCATATATTGAAATGTGAAAAGGTAGTTTCCACTTTTGACCTCTTAAGATGGGTGCTTCATAAATTTTCACTTTTAAAGTCTCAAATGCTAACTAGCAATTAGGATTCTAACTGAATTGACAATCTTTCATGAGTAGTTTGAAGAGTGTTGATGCTATTTTGGTGAAATTTTCTATACATATTCTATAATATCCTGTGAGTCCTAGAAAACTTCTAGAATCCTTTTCGCAACTTGGAATTGATAGTTTGGAGATGACTTCAAATTTATATTTATCAACTTGAATTCCATCTCTTGAAATTTGATGTCCTAAGACAGTCCCTTCTATAAACATCATGAAATTATTTTCATGGCTTAGTGAAAGGTTTTCTTCCTTGCATCTTTTAAGAACCTTTTCCAAATTTTCTAAAGCTTATTCAAATGTACTACCATAAACTGTAAAGTCATCCATATACACCTCTACACAATCATGTATTAGATTAGAAAAAATTCCTAGTACTTCCCTTTGGAATGTTGCAGGTGCACTGCACAATCCAAAAGGAAGTACTTGGTAGGCATAAGTTCCCCATGGACAGGTGAATGTGGTCTTATCTTGATCTTCAGGTGCTACCTGAATTTGATTGTAACCAATAAAACCATCCAAGAATGAGAAATACTTATTACTTGCTAATGTATCCAACACTTGATCTATAAAGGGTAAAGGAAAATTACCTTTTAGGGTAGCTTTATTTAATTCTCGATAATCAATGCACACCCTCCATTTACCATTTTTTTAGGCACAATCACTAGAGGGGAAACCCACTGAATTTCTGAAATTGGGTAAATTAACTTTACATTTAGCAACTTTTGCAACTCCTCTTTCACAATTTCTCTAAGATTTAGATTCATCCTTCTCTGAGGTTGTTTGATAGGTTTGCAATTTTCCTCAATGTAGATGGGATGTATAGAAGTCTTAGGACTAATTCCTTTCATGTTAGTGTATTCCCATACATATGCAAAAGAATTTTGTTTTAATGTTTTGATTAGATTTTCTTGTTGTAATTTTTCCAATTTATTGTTTATGTTTAAAGTTTTCTATGGAAAGATTTCAATTGTAGAGCTACCAAATTCTTCCATAGAATAAAGAGACATTTGCCTAGTCAAAAAATATTCAATATTGGATTTTTCTTGAAACTGATCATGTTCATATTCTCGAGATGATTCATAATTTTCTATTGTATTTAAGATTTGACTATATTCACTAATGGTTGAAATAGTGAAGAGAAGTTTTATATAATTTTCATTATCAATCGATTCTTTGTCATCTATCTCTATGATTGTTCTTGCTGGAGGATATAGATTTAATTTCTTAGTTGAGTTACCATCAGAAATATACATGTCACCAGATCTACAACTAATGCAAGCGTTAGTTGTATCCAACCAAGGTCTTCCTAATATAAGTGGATGTCCTCCTAGATTTTTCTTAGGGGTTAAGATCATAAAATCAACAGGTTACTCCCAATAATCTAAGGACACTGAAATATCTTCTAACACACCATATGACTTGATTACAGATCTATTTGTTTCAATAATGTAGGTGTATAAAGAAGATTAGGAAGCTTGAGCTTTTCCATGGTTTGTTTTCTCATGATTTTTATTGCTGCTCCTAAATCAATCAATATATTTGGAATTTCAACTACATTGATATGTGTTTTTACAACTGGACGTCCTCGATCTAAATAATTTTTATTGGCAATTTTTCCCATCATTATGTCTGCTATTTTTCCTAAAGCTGAATTATTTTTATTTCTTTTGTTTTTCTTCCCAGTTTCTTCATTATTAACTCCTTTATTATTTTAGCTAAAATTGGAATTTCCTTGATGGCTTGTAACAAAGTATTTTTCATGCAAACATTTTTTTATCCATCTAGAAAATCATAATCAGGCAACATAATATGCTTTCCTACCCCTCTATCAACTTGTAATCTTTCAAGAAAATGAGGTGTAGAAGTAGATACTGATGGTTTCTCTATGATAGGAGTTGAGTTTATTGGTTCTTTTTGTTTTCCTTTTTCAGAATTTTGGTTTTGAAGAGATGTTCCTTCTTCAATAGTTTTATTGGGCTGTAGAGAATCATCCTTGGATTTGTCTTTTTCTTGAATGACTACAGAAGGCCTTTTATTTTCTAATATCTTACCAGATCTAATTTGGACATCATTAAGATCTAGAGGAGTAATCATATAAGCTAGAAATTGTTGTCCTTCTATCATATAGGTATTCTGAGGATTTTTATTGTTGGGTTTTGGTAATGGTTGGGCAGGTAATTGATTTGGTCTCTCAAGGAATGGTAGTGAGAGTTGTGGATTTTGACTTTGGTTTTGGAGTTGGGGTTATTGATTTTGTTGAGGAATTTGTTGGGGATGATAATTTGGATATGATGGAGAATATTGATAGTATTGAGAGAATCTTCCATAGGGATTTTGCATTCATTGAGCCTAAGGTTGAGATTCATATTAAGATTGAGACCAAGGTTGCTGCTAAGAATTCCAGTTTTGTGGGGGTTGAGTATACATTTGGTTATCAAACCCTTGGGTTTGTGGCCCCTGCCAAGGTCTTCTAAAGACAAAGCAAAGAGATTCTATTGGATTTGAAGTTGTTTATTCTTGGAAAACAACCTTAAGACCAGGAATTGAAGGACAACTCTGATGTAATATTACCAAATTTTCACTTGATATTTGGAATATTAGAGTTTTTAATTTTCTTAATGTATTAAGTAAATAAAAGGGTGGAGGGACCCATAATCCTCAAGAAGAATAAATATCCACCTTTTATGTGTGAATGTGGATTAATTAAACCTAGATCTACATAACAAGGTAGTGGAGCCACTACTAATGTGAATGGAATTAGAGATCATGTCTCATTCATGAGACAGATCATGGAGGTTGATGCAGTCAACTAAGATCTTGGAAGGGATCAAATCTAAGATCACAGAGCATTCATGGTGAAGTGATGGAGGAAGTTGTGAAATTAATGCACACATGATGGAGAGGGTGTACATTGCACCTAGACATGATGGATGACTTGGAAAGATAGTGCAGTCAAACATGGAGGATCCTATCCACATGCACAACACAGTTTAGATGAGGGTCAGGGCCTGGGAAGGCTCATAAACTATATAAAGGAGATGAAGACAACAATGAAGGTAGGCTATTGATTATTGATTTTGAGGTCTCTTTAGATCTGGAATTGTCATGTGACATTCCATTTATTTCTTGGCCTATTTAGCAAAGATTGCAAGTGTTGTTTAGCACAAGGTGTTCCTATTCAGGAATCCCTCCTCTTTCATTGAGTAATCTCTTCAAAGAGGGTTGTACTTCATTCTAAAATCAGGCATTGGTTCCACTTATCATTTCAATTATCCAAAGAACATCTAACTTTAGGAATTACACAATTTCTAAAGATCAGTTTGGAAGGTGAAGGTTGTCTTCAGTATTTCAGTTGGAGAACAGGTGTAGGGTTATTCCTATCACCTTGGGATTGAAGATCAACATTCCTAGCGCTTCATTTAAGATCTGGCATCAGGCCAATATTTGTTGACCTCCTAACAGTAGTAATTCCATCCAGAATTATGCTATCCATCATTGAAGATCTAAAGGAGGAAGGAAGTTGCTAGCAATCTTGTGAGGGATCAGCCCCTCACCTTTCCATCAGTATTTTCATCAGCTTGGAAACTATTTCAGCATATATCAGTAGGCATAAATCCTCTCTCTCTCATACAACACAGTTTTTGTAGCAACTACATAATCAGTTGCTTCAACGTGAAGGAGGGGGAAGAGAAGGAAAGATCTCAAGCTCCTAGCTTGTAGATCTGATGGAGGGATCAACCCTCAAGGCATAGATATGTTTATACATCATATTTCAGCCATATTCAGATTAGATCTAGCTTCATATCTGCAAACCTAGGAGACAAACGATCAAACCCTGGGAGGGTGATCTTCCAAAGTTGTAGATCTGTAAAATCTTTTCTGGGTTATCTTAGGTTCCCATCACATTAGCCAAATCTTGAATCTTGGCATCATCAGAGCTCTTGAGCTCCCTAGATCTATGTTTCCTTTTCCAACAGTTCATTCATATCTTCAACAAAAGGGAAAATGCAGTATTTCTTCTGTAAGTTCACTAGTTACATAGTGCTAGTTGTAGCCCCATTGTAGGGTGATTCTAGACCAACTCTTGCGCTAGATCTACTCATTTTCTGTACATTGTGTAACTAATTCATCTCCATATAATAAAATGGTTTAACTTCTCTGTATATTTTGATGTTTTCTTGAGATTTATTGTTTACTTAGTTGTAGTTCTTATATTGTGTTTAAGTATTACTGCATTCTCCCTTTAGGAATATTACAGTTGCATTTGGGTGCATTTCTAGAAACCCTTCCTAGGTTCTCATGGAAAAGTGTCTAGGAGGCTAGATCTTCACTCTTAGCATTAATTGAGCTATAGAATAGCAAATATGCATTGATATATATTTATGTAGAATTTATGCACTAAAACTGCGTTTTCATAGCTCAGGGCATTGGTATGGCAGCCATTTCTCATGTGATGGCATATTTTTCTTGTAGAGGCTTGTTTTGTATTACTTGAGTGACTTGATCCTCAAGATCTTGTACCTATTATTTGGTGATATTTTTAATAATATGGCTATACATTTGTCCCATATCATGGTGTGTTGATTTATTCATTTTTATTTGCATTATTGTGTTCATGTATTCTTGCTTCCCCATTTGGGAATATTACAGTGGTATCAGAGCATGATATTTGGCTTAGCTTGTGGACACTTCATCTTTTGCATCAAAAGAAGAGGCAGATAGATGAGATATATCATTAAGGAGGATATTTTTTCCATTCCTCTCTTTAGATCCATGTAATATCTCTCCAAGGAGGTCAATCAAATGAAGAAGGAAAGGCAGAGGAAGGATCCAAGAATAATATTTGAAGAGGAAGGTCCAAGCACTTCCTATCAGCAGAAAAGAATACCGGAGAATCATATATCTCCTCATAGATCTACTATGCCCACTTTCTTTGGAGAAGGTGAGAGGTATATAAATGAATAAAGAAAAGAACCTGAGACTCATGAGATGCTCAGTTTGTATCTTGAAGAGTACAAGGAATAGTCTAGAGCATTCACAGAAAGTCTAACTCTCCAAGAATTTTTTGAACTCAAGGAAGAAAGAAGGTCATATGGCAGCAATAGAAGGAAGAGGCACAATAGATTCTATTTTCCTACATTTGATGGATCTTCCTCAAGCACTATTAAGGCTTGTAGGAAAGATTTAGATACATTTTTCATGCTACATCATGTGGCTAAAAAAGAGGCTATCCAAATTGCAGCACTTCATCTTTTAGGTGAAGCCAATGATTGGTGGTTTAGTCATATGGAGCATGAAAAGGTGACTAAATATTCAGATTTATCTCACAATTTGAGGAAGAATTTTTATGTGAATAATAAATATATGAGCCACAAAGAGACATTTCCTATGGAATCAAAGGAGGATTTCATTCTTTTCACTCTGGACACGAAGTCACTACATTCACCACCATCTACAAAAGTACTTACATCTGGAGAAGAGGCACTTGCAACTTTGCAAGATAGTCTTGAGCTCTTGACACTTGGAGTCCCATACATGATTCAAGAGATGCATGAGGAAAAGGAGGAAGATTCTAGTTCTGGTACATTGGTAGAAGAGTAGCCATCTCTCTTACCAGTAGTTGGAGACACCATTGTCCCAGGTGGCAGAACTCTTGTGTTCTGTCAAGAGGTTTCCACACATCATTTGATCTAAGTTATACATACACATTCATCACCCATTGTTACAATAGATCTTATTGAAACTTATGGGGACATGCCATCAGGGCCAATGCATAAGGAAGGGTTAGATCCAAATGCTGATTTGAAGCATCAAACTATCACAACGCAGAGGACCCTTGATCTAATGAAGGAGGAGATGAAAAGCTATCCCAATTTTTCATGGATGGACTAAATTCAACCCTTTGAGTTGAAGTGTAGAGTTTCAGAAGAAGGGATGAGCATGATACTATGTACAATGACTGGTTATGAGATAAATATTGTACCTTTCTTTGAGACAGTATATGCATAACCCTGTAGATCTACAATGTTGTCACTTAGTAGAAGTAATAATGAAGAGGCCCCATTATTCTTGCAGCATTCTAAAGGTAGCTTCACTCATGAAGAAATGGAGGTTAAGATGATAAATTCTAGACATATTGAGATGATAAATCTTTTATCCTTTCTTGATGACACTTTCTCAATGAGGATCTCACATCTCAAAGGGAGACTTCTACCTGCAGTAGATCCAGAACCTCTTTGGTTTTGGAAGGCCATGGATGAGAATAAGGTCTCATTAAGAGGTCTCATTGGAGGTGCACTTCAAAATTTCATGGAGTTCAATTTTATTCATCATTTTGAGGGGATTGCTGTCCTACAATAGGAGGATGCCAAGTATTTGCAGAATGAGATCCATCATCCACATTGGGATGAATGGTTGATGGTATGGAGCAAGGGGTTTCCAAACCACTTGCATATCTATGGTACGGGCTAGTAAGAATCTTAGCTATGTTAGTTTCTCTTGGGTGAGTATGGCTACCACTCAAGGAGTCATATTTTGTTGATTCAGGCCTTATACATCACTGGAGGAATGCATAAGAAAAAGGCATGGTTAATTTGGTTGTTGATGAGAGAGTTTTGAAATCACATGATATATCTTATGTCCATATATTTACTCTTGTTTGGGATATGTCTCATGTCTTTACATGTATTTTTGTTTGGGATGTATATCATCTTCATGTATGTACTTGGGTTTGGGATAAATCATAACTCTCACATGAGGTGGCATAATGGAGCTTGTTTGTATTAGGTTGATGAGACATTTTACATGTCCACTACAATATTGTTGCTCCATGACTTGCACCATGATAATGCAAGGAGGCAGCATGAATCCTTGTTGCTATGGTTACTATTGGGAGAGTATGGGATAAATTCTTCCCATACATTGCATGAAATCATTAGAGGATGAAAACAGGAGGCCCTATAGTGTTGGCATATGTTGGGGAGCTATGGTCATTGTACATGGTATAATGATGATGTGATGGGGCAGCAAGATGCCTTCTTAAGGTGGCTTCTCTTAGGAGAATATGGCCACTACATTTGGTACAATTATGATGTGCTATGGTAGCAAGAGGAATTGCCGAGATGGCTTCTTTTGAGAGAGTATAACTCTCATATTCTCATTAATGATTTGGCATGGAAGCAAGAAGAATTTCTGCGGTGGATTATTTTGAGAGAGTATGGCTCTCTTACTTATTTTCATGATGATCTAGCATGGCAGCAGAAGGTTTTGTTGCATTTCTTGTTATTAGGATAATATGGTTTGGCATTGTTTATGTTTTTCCATATGTATCTACTTCTTATTTTTCACTATGATGATGTGATGTTTGATTCCTATATGGCCAACATGGATAATGATGATGGCATTGATAGATGTAATCTACTCTATGTATCATGGGTTGGAGAGATAGTTCATAAGTTGGGACTTTCCACCATAGGAATGAACCACTTCATCTTATGTATCTCATGTATAGAGGAAAAAATTGGTCATCATATGGTTGCCACTTGGAGATTTATTGATGAGGAAGGGTATCTAACTTTTAATTTGGAAGCCATTCTAGAAATTCTAGAGAGGCAGATTTGGAGTTGGACATGCATAACAAATTGTGATAGATGGGAAGATCTTCCACATGAGGATGCCATTTTGAGGGAGGATGTTTGCTGTAGCATGCATTTTTGTAGTTGCTTGAGGTGAAGCAACATTTTTTTAGGGAGGACTCTAATATTGCCAAATTTTCACTTGATATTTGGAATATTTGAGTTCTTAATTTTCTTAATGAATTAAGTAAATAAAAGGGTTGAGGGACCCATAATCCTCAAGATGAATAAACATTCACTTTTTATGTGTGAATGGGGATTAATTAAGCCTAGATCTACATAATGAGGTAGTGGATCCACTACTAATGTGAATGGAATTGGAGATCATTTCTCATTAATGAGATAGATCATGGAGGTTGAAGGAGTCAACTAAGATCTTGGAAGGGATCAAACCTAAGATCATAGAGAATTCATGATGAAGTGATGGAGGAAGTTGTGCAATTAATGCAGACATTATGGAGAGGGTGTATATTGCACCTAGACATGATGGATGACTTGGAAAGACAACACAGTCAAACATGGAGGATCTTGTCCACATGCACAACGCAGTTTAGATGAGGGCTAGGGCATGGGAAGGCTCATAAACTATATAAAGGAGATCAAGACAACAATGAAGGCAGACTATTAATTATTGATTTTGAGGTCTATTTAGATATGGACTTTTCATGTGACATTCCATTTCTTTCTTTGGCTATTTAGCAAATATTGCAAGTGTTGTTTATCACAAGGTGTTCCTGGTCGGAAATGGCTCCTCTTTCATTGAGTGATATCTTGGAAGAGGGTTGTAATTCATTCTAAAATCAGGCGTTCATGCCACTTATCATTTCCATCATCTACAAAACATCTACCTTAAGGAATTACACAATTTTTGAAGATTAGTTTGGAAGGTAGAGGTTGTCTTCTATATTTCAGCTGGAGAACTAGTGTAGGACTATTGATATCACCTTAGGCTTGAAGATCAACATTCACAAGGCTTCATTTTAGATCTGGCATCAGGAAAAGAGTTATTGACCTCCTAGCAGTAGTAATTCCATCCAGAATTACGTTGTTCACCATTACAGATCTGAAGGATGAAAGAACTTGCTAGCATTTCAACTAGTAATCCTATGAGGGATCGCTCACTCACCTTTCCATCAGTATTTTCATCAGCTTGGAAACTATTCCATCATATTTCAGCAGGCATAAAGCCTCTCTCTCTTGTACGACACAATTTTTGTAGCAGCTACATAATCAGATGCCGCAACTTGAAGGAGGAGGAAGAGAAGGCAACATCTCAAGCTCTTAGATTTTAGGTTTGAAGGAGGGATTAGCCCTCAAGGAATAGATCTGTTTATACATCATATTGCAGCCATATTTAGATTAGATCTAGCTTCAAATCTATAAACCCAACATACAAAGGATCAAACCTTAGGAGGGTGATTTTCCAAAGTTGTAGACCTAGAAAATCATTTCTGGGTTATCTTGGGTTCCCATCACATTGGCCAGATCTTGAATCTTGGCATCATCAGAGCTCTTAAGCTCCCTAGATCTGCATTTCCTTTTGAAGTAGTTCATGCATACCTTCAGCAGAAGGGACACCATAGTATTTCTTCTGTAAGCTCACCAATTACGCAATGCTAGTTGCAGTACTATTGTAGGGTGATTCTAGGCCAAATATTGGGCTATATCTACTCATTTTCTATACATTGTGTAACTGATTCATCTCCATATAATAAAATGGTCTAGCTTATTTGTATATTCTGATTTTGTCTTGAGATTTATTGTTTACTTAGTTGAAGTTCTTATATTGTATTTAAGTATTACTTCATTCTCCATTTTGGGATATTACATCTTAGTCTCATGACTTTCTAAACAAATCATATAGGTTTCTATGACTTTTGCATCAAGAGGAGATTCTCTTAAAGCATGCTTCTTTTTGCATTTGGGACAGAAAATAGCTAAGGAATCAGTTGCGGCTTTCTATTTGTTTTGTAACTTAAGGGTGTCTATCTGTTCACTAAGACTCCCTAAAATGTCTATTTTAAATTCATCAAACATGTTTCCAATTTCTGGCCTACTTATTGTTCCAGGTGCATATGTATTTACCCTAGCAAGAGCAGGATCTCTTGGACCTTTCCCAGTTTTTTATTTTCCTCTTGAGAGATGAATACATAATTCCCCAACGTTAGGTAATGGGAGTTGAGAGATGTCCCCCTTCCCCGTCATTTTAAGGATGTCTATCCACTCATCTCTAATGGATTTAAACAAAAGAGCTTTTAAAGTGTCTTGATCACAATTATCCATTTTTTCTCTTTTTATGTTGTAGTTGAGTCTTTCAATTAAATCCTCTAGATTTTCATCATCTCTTAGCATCATTTTAAACAGTTCATCCTTGTGATTAATAGGTATGTAATAATCCAAATATTTTTTTCTAAAAATACTCTCTTTATATCATTCCATGTCCTAATAGATTGAGTGATTAGACTCATGAACCATTTCAGAGCTGCTCCTTTCAATGTCGAAGGAAACAATTTGAGTTTTTGAGAGTATTGTAAATAATCATAAGTTCTACACAAGACTTCAAATTCAAACAAAAAGGTTTTAGGGTCTTCACTTTTCAATCCATGAATGTTTGGGAGGACAAAAGGTGAGATATTTTTCATGGTTTCATTTGTATCTTCATCAACTATAGGGAATCCAAAGGAACTCTCAATTAACCTCTTTCTTCGGCCTCCTTCTACATTTACTCTACCTCTTCATCTATCTCCTCCTCTTCCTCTACCTCTATCTCCTCCAAATATTACATTTTCTTCATTTATAATTTCTCCTTCTCCTTCTTCTCCTCTTCCTGCCATTATAGATTCTTTAGAAATGATATGAGAGTAAAATTGTAAGGTTAAATGCTCTTTCTCTAATTCTTCTATCAATGGTATGTTGAAGAAAGGTTCTTCTTCTTTTTCTCCACTAGGAATTTCTAACTCTTCAGCTAAAATGTGTTCTCCTGTAGAGGTGAAAAAGGTTACTACTTCTGTTGGAGACATAGGATCTTCTTCTTCTAAGACTGCCTCAGTAGATGAAGTAGGGGATCCTCCTAATTGGATTCCTGAAATTAGAACTTCAGGAAGTCTATGGCTAGTGAAATATGGAATATGAGTTTGAGATGGAGGTGTATCACTTCTTAGACTTGGTGGAGTGAGTGGTGTTGTAAGGATTAAACTCCTGCCTCTAGCTATGAATGTGCCCCTAGAGTCTCTTTCTCTACGCATATTATTTTTTTTATATGTAGGAAATGAGGTTACCTAATTACACTTCCTTGGCAACGAAACCAAAAATTTTAGTCAATTTAAAGTCTTAAATTTCTTTCATTAATTATCAACCGAGGTTTGTAAACTAATGAAGTGTGGTGCACTGTACGTGCTTAGTTAACCTATTTCTTACTTCGTTGTTTTGTATTTTATGTTTTTTTTGGGGGTTTATTGTTCTTTGATGTCTAATAATGTTTAATCTAAAACTATGAAAATATTTAAATGAATCTACTGAATTTTAAGAAGGAAGAAAAGGAAGTGTTCCTAAGTTAGTCTAATTTTCATAAAAATAAGCCAAAAATTGTTGGCTAGTTAAGACCTAATTTGGAAAATAGAGAACCTATCTTATCTTATCATTAGTTCTATTCTATGGATCTAATTATAAAAATAAGATTGAAACTATAGTGGTTGTCTTAAGTAAAAACAGAAAATGAAATAACTAATGTACTTCTAGTTACTCCAGCATTCAATTATGAGGTATGGCCTTATTGAGATGATGTTAATTAACTGTCTTTACTTTAACTTTTGATGTCCTCGAATACTAAGGAAAGAATGAAATGAAAAAATCTAATGTATATTTAGTTACTTCCAATATTCGATTATGAAGTGTGATCTTCTTGAGATAGTGTTAAGTAACCAATTATTCTTATGATCTAGAAATCTAAGAAAATTATGCAAAAGGTAACTTAGTAATTGAACTCATTAAACATTCAACCATTTAGTCTTGAAACATGATTAAATTAATCTCTTTTAGAATGAATTTTAGGAATCTCAGTGATGCAATTAAGTGAGGATCTAAAAGAAAAATGTGAAGGCATGTAAAACCTAACTAAAAACAACTAATGTATATTTAACTTTTCTGCAACATTCAATGTGAAGTATTACCCTCTTGAGATGCTATGTGAGAATTCAATTATGCCTTAGTCTCTAAGTTCCTAGAAACCAAATAACAATGTGAAAAGTAAATTCAACCACTATATGAATTATACATTTAGCCATTTAGTTTAAGATAATCATATTGAAATCACTTTTGAAAACATCTATTGAAACAGTCAATTGAAAATTCTATTCTAACGAAATGAATGAAAAAACAGTAACGAAACTAAGAAACTGTGTATTCTTATTACTTCAATCTTAATTCGATTTAAAAATATAGTTATCTATCTTCACGAAATGTCTTAGAAGAAAAAGGCCGCACAATTGTGATTTAATGTTATGCTATTGATCAAAAACTAGAATGAAACATCAACCTATTTAGAAAACAAATTTGCTAAAAATAGAGTAATGGAAATTGAACTAAAAACAAAAAATGAAAAAACTCCTCCAGTGCAAGGGCCCTCTGTAATTGATTCGGCTAAACTGCTAGCGAGTTGAGGATGCACTTAAGTAATCATTGGAAAAATGAACTTTGTATTATGATGAAATGAAGTCTGAATATAGAGTATCAGCAAAAATATTAAACTTAAAACTTAATTTTTGAACTATCTTCTCAGCCTTTTAAAACCGATATTTAAAGGAAAACTCATAACTCTTTGTGAGATAAAATTTCTACATCTAGCTAACTCGAATTAGACATGGAATAGGACTATTAGGCTCTTGATTTGCTACGATAAATAAATTCAAGAGTCCTACTATTTTCAGATAACGTACTTTGACCAAACCTTTGACCATGATCTTAGGCCTTCTTTTCTGTCGATCTGGACCGAGTGAATATGATAGAACCCATGGACAGATGATTCCAGAAATGCCCATGTGGCACAATTCTTAATTTGACATCTGGAACCTACTAGACCATGAGAGTAGCTACAAAATCCATAGTATGTTGCAGAACAGGTTGCATTCTGTAGCTAAATTGCAAAAATCTATCCAAATAGCAAGAATATGAAAATATAATATGGCAATCATTTTAATGCATCCTTAAGAAAAAATATAACATTTATCATTGATTGGGGTCTGTGACCTTATGATAAAGTGAGGGAAAGAAGTGAGAAAATCTTTGAAAGAGAAAGTAATTCTGAAGTTCAAAATCCTTCCCTCCTGGTGGCCCTAGGCTTCAAAATTCTTCAAGACAACAAAACCTCTGTAGATGAGCTCCTCTACCTCTGGAGCCTATTCTAATGTGTTCATAGCATGCTAATTAGCTAATAAAGTCTCTTTTTGAGCTCAATTTGGTAAAAAAATGACTCAATTATGGAAAAAACAAACTTTCCCCCAATTTCTCATCCAAATCTGTAAAATTGGAGTTAAATCTGACAAATTTGGTGGAACCTCTGAAAATACAAACTCCGCTAAAAGCACTGCTAATTAGGAACTAGATTAATTAGGGCATAATCCCTAATTAAATGGGATAAGAGCGCTTAACATCCGCTTAGTGGTTGGTTGTTTGGAGCGTGGTCATATGGTTTTTGGTCACATGGAGGAGGGCTGGCCCGCAAGTTAGCCCCCTCCTTCCGTCGTCGGAACCTACATAGACATTAAATATTATTTATCTAAATATGTTTTCAACGAATAGCTATGCGGCACAATGGTAATGGCACTGAGTGTTAGGGGCGAGGTCACGGGGTCGAACCCTAAACTCGACCCTTGTAACATTTTTTGCAATGACTATATGTAACACATGAAGCTTAATGATACCACCATTCAAAATATAGATATAACACTTACACCTTTAATGTTTTCCATATGATATTCAAACCTTCTACTTGAATTTAATATGCCAACGGAAATAATTCTATCTGCCATGACCTTAGAATATATAGAAATAATATGTGCCATGTAATTAATCCATTCCAACAGAACTATGGTTTTTCAATGAAATGTTTAATTGAACCTTCAAATACCTTGGGACTTGGAACATGTAATTCCAATGTATTCAAATTGATTTCAGTTTAATAAAAAATAAATCGGAATTAATAAAATTAGTTAATGTTGAAATTAGATTAATAAAATATAATATATATGTAATATAATATATGACCTTAACCATACAATATATATTTATATATACATTAATTCCAACATTAACTAAATTAAAAAATATATATATCTCCAGCACATAGAATCATTAACACAAATTCAACCTTAGCAGGTCATTGGACAAATTTTACCTTCACAAACCAAACTGGTGAATCTAGCAGTGACACTTGTCATAGTCCCATTGGACTAAAACTGAAGAAGATTCCCTGAATGTTGACTAGGCTGCCATGTAATGAGCCTGTATATGTTATGCAATTTTTTATTAATTTTTTTTTTGTTCTGAATGACGATCAACATACCACAACTCCTTCATCCGAACTCGATTTTCAAAGAAATGAGTTGCGTTGGATTCCATGTGATGGTTCAGTCGTTATCTTTCTATTTTCATTAAATTCTGAACACTTTCATTTTTGAGCTAAAATACTGATTCTCTAATCATATGTCCACCACAATCTCTCCCTGTATTACAGGAGAGAAATGTGTCATTCCTAGTCTATGCTTCTGTAAAATTCTCTTAGCTTGTATTGACAATTTCCTTCATCCATCACCTAACTAGGTTTCTCTTTGGTAACTTAATACCTGCATTCACACACTAATTCTCAATTTAAAAAACATAAGAATTCTCGAATTGTTTGATCACTTTCTTCAACACTTATCCCACATGTTGCAAGGGTCTTCTTCTAGTTCACCTTACATTTCAATAGTGCATCGTTCCTCTTTTCAAGAAAAATAGAATTATGTGCCCTTTGAGTGATGTGAAAAAGCATGCCTTCATAAAAAACCTTATGGTAAATTCATGTGGTTGTAATTTTTCTACAAAATTTATTGTTTCCCCATACACTCCATTTTCTTGTTGGTCACAATTCTCAATTGCTCCTATGTCATTTTTTGAAATCTATACGTCCATCTTTCCATGTTGATTTGAATCCTCCCTCTGATTTAGCCTCCACTAACAGTATTGTTTTTTCTAGAGGGTTGCAAACCCTTGATCTAACTCTCGTTCTCCTCAATTTTCAACTACATTTTCTTTCAAATCCAGCTTAACATGAAGGATGCACACCTTCCAATCAATTGTCCTTCTCTCATGGGAATTAAATTTCTCATGAAAATAAGAAAAATTAATTTGAAATAAAATTGTAGTATCACCCTCTGTCATCCATTCTCCTTCATCAAAATCTAACTACATTTCATTTGGCCTCTTAATTTTTACATGATTCTCCATGAGATATTTTCTTAGACCATGTCCAATATACATTTTTTGCAGATGAAAATATGTCCCTCTTGGAACTCTATTGTTTCCTCTGTCACCTAAAGGAAACTTTATAACCCACCCTTCTCTTATGAAATTTTGTAATGATTGTGTTTCCTTATGGTATTCATGACTTACACATGAACAAAACACATCAATTTAAAAAATTCGAGGCTATCGAGCCTCTGTAGATGCTCATAGTGCCATTTTTTTTCTGTACATTTACCATGGTGCAAGAAACTCTTAAAAAGTATCTTTTCTTTATCCTCCTCATTAAATTCACTCCCTTCCATAATATTTCTTAGGATCTTTCAAAATCATTATCCTCATTTTCTATGATGGAAATCTGTGGAAATTTCCTACAACACTCCTTTCCTGCTTGTTCTTGGCTTTGTGAGGCAGTCCTTGTTCCTTCTTCTCTCAGTTGGAAAATTTTTCCCTGCTTCTGGTATGCATTTACATAAATTTCACCCACTTTAAATAAAAAGTGACCTCTATCCTCCTCTAGTATTTCTGCTACTAGCTCTTCTTTCTTACTTTCCACAAGACCTTCTTCACATTCCTTGAGACATTTTACTACTGTCTTATCAAGAAAGTGAGTTATTCCTTGAACCCTTTCACAATATTCTAAAACTTCCCGAGTGATATTATTGTCATTGTTCCACAGAATCATGGCTTGCTCTGTATAATCCTCTTCATCCATGTATATGCATGCTTCTCCTAGAGGTATTTATTTATATCCTAATTCATAACTATATTCATAAAATATACTTCTTCTCCGCTTGATCTCATGAGATAGTGATGTCTCCTCTTAGTTATCAACAATCTCTGAGCTATCTCTTGTCCTTGGATCCACTTAACCTCATAATATGGATTAGGTAAATTGTATTTTTTTGAAGGATTCTCACCATCTCTCCCTCCATCATCTATTTTTTTTGACATCCTTTCATTGTTCCAGTATAATAACATCATCATTTTGTCATCTACATCGTCCTCTGCTAGGATTTGTCCTTGCTCTTGTTCACATATGTGAATTTCCACTACTTCATATTTAGCAAATATGAGTTCATCTTACATTAATGAAGTATTCATGATGTGCTTCAACCTCATTTTTAATAGATAACACTCCATTTTATTCTTCCTTTTCAGTATCCAAGCACCCCTCTAGGATTCTTGGAGAAATATTACCTTAATTCCTTCCTTTTCGACAATCTTTCCATGCCTTCAATTTCTACAAGTATTCAATTTTTTCTCATCTTCCTTACCTAAAAAACCTATATCCACATGTAATTTGTTAGTTTTAAGAATATAAGGCTCTTTATCCTCCTATTTTCTAAAAAAAACCTTCTATTGTTTTGGACCCTTTCCATGGCCCATGAGTGCTTCCACCAGTCTCCTCTCTTTGTCTTCAAGAAGTGGTTTAAAGAAATAAACTATTCCTTCCATAAGATTAGTTTTCCTCAACTCTTCTTCTTCCATCTAGGATTTTATAAATGGCCTCATCTTCTACTTCCCTATTTCTCTATATTTTAGGAATTTATTCTTAAAACCCTTATGTATGACACATAAATTGAACCTCCTCATTATGTTTCATCTTCACCTTTCTTCCCTAGCTTGTAGGCACTGCATTAGTGCATCAACTTGTGTTTTCAAATTTCCAATCTCCCTTTCTAATTCCTCCTAGCTAATTTTCCTTATGAAATTATTCTTTGCATCCGTCTCCCCTTTGTTGTGGCTTTTATTTAACCTTTATTCATGACCAACAATGTTCAAATCCTTATTCTTATTTCTCTACATATCCTCCTTCATGTTCACCATGAGTTAAAACTTATCCTTGTAACAAGTATCGCATTATTTTTTACTTGGAAACCTCAGATCCTGTTGTATATTAGTGTTCTTACTGGTTCCCTCCTCTTGGGACCTATTTAAGCACTCCTCGTTCCTCTCTTGTTGTTTCTCCTCTGCTCACCTCCTGAGGAATTCTCTTGCTTTCTTCTTCTTGAGGACTTCCTCTATCCCCCCTCTTCCTTCCAACCTTAGCTAAAATGTTTCTCTATGTATGAAAATTCTCTGTCGCAAAGGTCTTCTACTACCAAAATCTCTGAGAAAAAAAAATTGTTCTCTCCTCAGCTTAGATCATCTCCCATTTGTGAGAAAAGATTGTCATGCTCACATTGCTTTTCACAGTGTTTCTAGTTATATATGCTGCTACCTAAACTCACAAATTCTTTAGCCAAACATCAAATATAAAACCAACTATACCTATTTCATTCTCCTCCTCTGATATTTCAATACCTAAGTTCTCTCAGTTCTGCCTCTAGATGGAATTATTCTCTTTATTTTGATATTTGTTGAAAAATATTCCTCTACTTTCTGCAATCCTCTTTCAGAGTTTCTTCTTAGTATGTATTCCTTAGATCGATTTTCTTACGCTCCTTCTAGCTCTTCTACATGTTGGAACTACCTTCCTTTGTACCTCTTCTCCTTTGAGAAATTTCTCTTAATTTATGTTCTTAGATTAATTCATTTTATAATATAGTATTTTTACCCTCCTTTTGGAAACTTAATTTTCCTATCTCCTCACCCTTTGTCTCACTTTTATATCATCCTTTTCAATATTTTCTTTACAAAAATATCAAACCATTAGTTTCCACTAAAATAAATAGAGAAATTTTACCTCTGTGGTTCAGTGCACTCTCCAGCTAGCTGAAGCATCTGATGGTTGTAATATTTATGTAATAATTCTCTAGTACCATAGCTGATAGTAGGCGCTTTCGACATCCTCCTCTGTGATCCCGAGACTCCTATCTTTTTTTTTACATGGTGACAACGTATTTATCTATTTTTTCCCCCTCTCATTCAAAGTCCACATGCCTATGCCATCTTTTCTTTCCTCTTTTATCTAGAGGCGAACCACCGCATCAAACCTAGCCTAATTAAACGTTGGTGTGATTTCCCATTTAATTCATCTCTCATCTCTATCTCATACTTCCCTTGCAAATAAAATATCAACTTCTTAAAATCCCAATCAGAATTTTTAATATATAAATACATGTGAGTGCTCTTCCTAACTCTTATTCCAATGGTATCAATAGAGTGGGTGGCTCTAGCTATGAGGTCAGGAAATGAACTCTTCCTATTTCTTGTTTTTCCTTCACACTTCCTGACTCGTTCCCAAGGTCCGACTGGCTCAAAAAATGTAAAGGAGTCGGGACTTTATACACCTTAAATCCCTTTGACTTCACTTCAAGCTGACTATGAGGTTTGTTCGAGAAAAAAATGAACACGCCTTCCAATTGACTCGAACACATGGCTCCCTCTCATATCAATCTTGATAATGAGCATTAACAAAATTTATCTCTCAGACTTCTAATTCCATATAGGCTGTCGATTTCAAACTTTCCCATAGGTTACTCCCCTCTATACATCCTTTGATCCCCCCAAAAAAAGTTGATAACCCCAACTTCCATAGGTGAAGGTGGCTACATTATTTGCCTCTTCTCATACTAGAAACAACAAGCCTCTACCTATATATGAATTATACCATAGTACCAAAGGGTTCAAGCCTCTCACACTTAAAAGACAATAAATTAAACTTCCTATTGACCTTCCAAGCATATGTTACAAGGTATTTCTCACTGTTTCATATGCATTAATTCATTCACACCTTTAAAATGAAACCTTTAAGCTTCACCATTTATGCATGAGTGAAGAAATAGAATAAACAACACCCATAAAAATCACTCAAGATATTATGAGTAATTCAGATAGAAGAACAAGAACATTGAAATTCATGCAGATTCTATTAAGACATAAATAGAATACCCAGGCTCACTTCTCGAGCTCTCCTCTTATTTTGGCTTCTACTTTTCCACCCTCTACTCTACCTTTTTCTCCCTCTAATAGAGAAGATATGCCGTAACACATACCTTTCCATGAACACAAAAATATTTTCTTAGTTACACAAACATTGAAAATATGTCTCAAAATACCTACCACCTAAACTAGAAACTTGTTCATATTTACAAAGACTCACTTCAAAATATCCTAATAGCCTAATGATCCAAATTCCTCTAGAATAAGGAAAACAATATTTACAATAAAATACTTCTAATTGTAATTTATACAAATAAATTGGAGAAAATAAAACCCAAGTCTAGAATTTACATGATCCAATTTGGATGTTACACAAAGTAAATTTTCCTATGGTAACGCCCCCACATCACGATTTATATGCAAAGAAGGTGATGTGGGACTAAATGTGCTCAATAACTAAATTAAAAATTCACTCATTTGAGAATCCCAATTCTTATGCGTAAATATATTCCATTGATCGAAAATCATATACTAAGGTTCTCAGTCAAGCATAGAGTATAGTGGGCAGTGAAAACTATTTTTTCTATTTAAAGTGAGTTCATAATTAGCTGAGGTTGCTATAAAAATTAGATAGTTTACCTTACTTGACAACGAGGCTATGAAAATCTCATGTTTGTGTTGTTATGAATATTGACTTAATAATTCATGAAAATCGAAATAATGTTATATATTCAACCTGTTAAGAACAAAACATGCCTTGGTTGTCACAATGTTTCCAGGAAAACAACAACTTTTTCCATAACAATACAAATACACATACATCTATAAGAACCTTCCAAGATTAGATATCTTCTACATGATTCAAACCAAGATAATTGGAAAATCGTAATAGTAAGAGAGTGTTGTCGCAACCTGCAAGTGTGAGATCTCCCTAGAAGAGTCAGTGATTGGAGACTAGCGGTTATGGGTATTCATCTTCATGTTAAAAAAAAATGAATGTGGTAAGCATTAGGGGAATTTTTAGGTCTAAAATGGGCCTCCTAAGAAAAAATTACAACAAAAATAAACTTTATAAGAACCAATAGGATTCAAGATATTAGTCAACCATGGGGGATGATTCACCATTTTTTAAGTAAATCGGTAAAAAGATTAAAAAATAATAAAATAATAAAACAACTTTTTAAACTCATATTTTAAACTTATCTCCTAAATTTTTTACTCAAATTTCGAGCAAAATCTAATTCCTCATCCAAGGAGTACCCATGTTGCATACTTTCGATGGACCTTGCTACATGAAAAATGAGAAATACATAAAAACACATGACTGCAATCACGTTTTGCACGTATTTCTCATTTTTCGTGTAGTAGGACCCATCAAAATTATGTAACATGTATACTCCTTGGATGAGGAATTAAATTTTTCATCCAATGAGTAATCCCGCTCAAAATTTCATTAAAAAATTTGGGAGATAAGTTGAAAATATGAGTTGAAAAAGTAGTTATTTTCTTTTCCCTCTAAAATTTGATGATGTAATCAAATCTTATTTTATTATTTCCACCATTATTTTATAAGTCCTTAGGAGGCCCATTTTAGACCTCAAAATTCCCCTAATGGAACATGAAACCAAATTTTGGTGTTGGGAAAGTTAATAAGAGGATGAAAAAATATGATGAGCAGATCGAACAACTTGGAAAAGCTTATTGTTTCAAAAGTTACTTGTCATGATAATTTTTTTTTTTTCTTTCATTTATTATATTTTAGCAAAATGTCTATACATAAATAAAATATAAAGTCCAAAATTATGACCTAAAGAAATTTACAAACTATTACACTTCCTTTTTCTTCCATCTCATAACATATTGTTAGTGAAATAAAAATAACTCCAATATTACATAGAATTTGAGACTAATGAACTTCAGATTAATTATATTGTTAATGAATTAATCCAATTTATGCATTATATGGAATAATGAACACATTTCCATTCCTCTCGAATTGTATCTAGTTTTTATGGGATCGCGCATGTCTTCACTCTTACCTTTTCTTTCCGTATGTTCGTTCATTCAAAATAGAGGCCTATCCCTGTTTTTTTATACATGGTCATCTGGTTTCTCAACCTCCATTTCAATTGAACTAAGAGAAGAAGAGAATTGATTTGGGATTATGTAGTTTGTTTGGATGAGTGCAAGGACATGCAGGGCCCATGAGATGTTCTTCTATATGTCTTTCATATATATTTTTTCTAACACAAAGTTTGAATCCAAAGAAATTCTGTTTAATTTGTGGAAATTCAGATATCTAAAGCATTGGTCACAACCACTCATAGGAAAGAAGGCATAACTTTTCTATTCGAATATTGACTATTATTAAATGTTAGTTCATAAAATAGTTTGTAAATTATTCACTTAAATAAATATCTAACTAAAAAAGGTTGTCAACTATCCATGGTACATGTGTTATTAAATTTGAAAATTTTTGGAGGTAATCAAAATTTAAAATGATGGTCGATCACATCATTCTTGAAGTACTTGATGTTTGTGTAAAGTGTCTTGAACTTTTCGGGATGTGCCACAGTGCCACCATTGTGGCCTTTAAATACATGTCAAATTCTCCTTATTAATAATAGTACTACCTTGTTGTCACATTTTCCTTTGAATCATGATGTCAAGTAAATCTTTTCCTTGGATGGAAAGTAAAACTACTCGATCCATGAGTCCAAGTCTTTTGGTCAATAAAAAAGTCAATAGATATTGTAACTAGAAACACGGAAGGATTCCATGGATCTAAGGCTTTCGGTAAACTAGAAAAGTCGAAATATATTATATGGAGAAGTAGGAAAGGATTTTGTAAATCTTCTCTTCAACTTTTTGACATTTCTAATCGTTTTTGTTATCAAAATTCTTTGAGTGCTGCATCACATAAAGAATATCAGCTAGATCTAATATTTTTGTATTTTATAAAGTATATAAATGTATTTCAGATTAATCACATTATTATAAATTGGTCGTCACTTTGAACCATCTAATGTGGTTCATCCTTGTCCTGAGGATGAACCACATTAGTTGGTTCGAAACGTCGACCAATTCATAACAATGTGATTAATCTGAAACACATTTATCTACCTCCAAAACCTTTACAATATCGTAGAAAGCTCCAGAGCGCATTATTGAAAATCGATAAATCCCATTTACTGGAGAAAAAGTTTATTTTTTCCAATTCTAATGACATACTTGGAATACAAGCTACTCCCACTCTCTACTATATTTGTGGTGTTGAGAATCGTTATGTGTGTCTATGATATGAGTGCTCAGTATTGTGCCCTCTGTGACTATGAAAAAATTATGGCATATATGGTGTACTTGGGACTCAAGACTACACATATTTATCGAAATCTATTATTGTAAACATAGAGAGATTGACATAATCCACCAAATATTTAGTCTACAACATATTTATCCTTTAAATCCTCTTGTAATGGTAAAAAACCATCATCAATATTGATGGAATCACTTAATTTCATTAATTTGTGGTACTTGGTCTTGACCTATCTACTTGTGATATGAGTGAGCACGACAGAATATACAAAATCCTTGGTGTATGGATCATCTTTATAGTATATGAAAACAACTCTTGAAGCTTCATCGGGGGAGTGGGCATTAAAAATTTCTAGACATCAAATACAAGAAAAATTCCTGCCAAATTCCATCCCTGTAAAGAGCATAGAAAAAAGAGGGAGGAGTCATCCCTATTAATAAATAAGATGAGTAAAAAATGATTTTACTTCCTGAATGGAGTCATCATATCAAACCCTCACTTGTGTCACCCAATTAACCAACCAAGGTAGGACAATCAACATAGGGGAGGGAATTTCTAATAGAATCAACAAATTTTTTATGAGAAAATAGTTATACAATAATTTTTGAGACATTAAAACATTGGTCATTCCTACCTTCATCTCATATCATATATCTATTACGCTATCCCAGGGTGGGGAGAATTCACGAAGATATTAATCCTAGATGGGTACATATGAAATATCTCTCAACATTGGTAAATATTGTTTGAAAAGGACCCTTAATTCCTTCTCCTATGGACTCTTTTACTTCTCTCTGCCCAAAACTATCTACATTGAAGAAGGAGGCTCATACATGGATTTTAGAAAAAAAGAAACATGAAATAATAACTCTACAGGATATTGAGAACTTTATGTGGATTTTTTAATGATCCTTCCGATCCTCTTTATTTCTCGATTACATATAGGGACAAGATCATTGAGCTGAAAGGAATAAGGAATTTGATTCTGCTAAACCAAGAAGAAAACATTTGGTTTAAAAGTAGGGAATTATAGGTACAAGTGGGTGATAAAAACAAGAAATACTTCCATTAACATTTCAAAATTAGAAAAAATATAGATTCTATTAGGAAAATCTGGGACTTACATGGAAATGTATGTTCCTCCCAATCTTCTTTGGAACGCATTGTCATCTCCCATTTCAAGAGCCATTATATGGATCGGGAACATGCCTTCCAGTCAAAAACAAAATTTATTTCACACATCCCGAATATTTTTTCGGTGGAGGATAAAATTAAATTTGGTCATCCTATCACTAGAGAATATTTGATTGAGATGTTGAGAGATTGCAAGAAGGATAAGAGCCCGTGTTTGAATGGATGGGGGATTGAAATTTTTATTCACTTCAAAAATTTGATGATTCCAAACATCCTGGCATAAAATGAGGAATCAAGAATTAAAGGGTATATTCTGGGGGCTATCAATGACATGTTTATTTATCTCATTCTTAAAAAGGAAAATCCCATGCCATTTGTTGGCTTGAGGGGTCTTGACCTAGGTTTGGAGTTGAGGTTAACCAAAAGAACCCTCTTACAACTGTCCCTTTTGGAAGTGACCTACATGTGCAAGTCAAAGTATCACATAAAGCAGTATGGGGTGGTGATGGAACTAGGTTTCCACACCCCGAGATAGATTTAAATGATGTGGGTTCCCAACTATGAAAAAACCTTCACAATAGAAGCCCTAACTAGGAAACCCTTAACAGACATATTTATGTGCAAGATAAATAGAGTCTATAATCGACGTAAAATCTCTTAACAGATAGTATTAACATCCAATAGCATTATATCCATTCACTAACCATTCATCTATAACCAGAAGAAGTTACACAAGTGATCAAAACCTAGAAAATACAGGAATCAGAAATAATATGCAGAAGAAATCATAAAATAAATAGTAGATGCATTTCAGACTTAGATACCAGCAACAAAAATTATTTATTCATAATAGTTTATATCCTTCATACAAAACCCTTCATTTCACCCATGCACATAGTCGGTGAGGTCCACACATAGCAGGACTAAGATATCTGTGCACATAGCTAGCAGGAGCCTTTTACCTAGACAAATCCATGCAAAATATCACAACATAACCAGATCTATCATTAATCATTCAAAATCATTCCAAAAACTGACTTATTCGACTTGATCAAGACTCTTATTTATACTTTTAGCCCACACTAATCTAAGGTTCACAAAACGTGGTTTGCGGCCCCTTTTTCAACCCTTTTTACCCATTACAACTTATGAGGGGCTTTGAACCACCCCAAAACTCATTGACTTTTGTTGCGCATGACTAAATTTACCAAATATATTATAAAAATATATTAAAATGGTCTTCAAAGCTCAGAATTAAGGGACCCCGCTCCAATAGGCCCCTAACACAATCTTGTGACTTGTCCCGAATCACAAAGTCGTTGGGTTCTTCATCTTGTTCTAGAGCTTTTCAATAGAAGTAGCAAAGGGTGCTAAGATGCTTGCACTCTAGTCTACAGTGCTCTACATGGTCTCTACTAGCTTCTCCAAAGTCGGCCCTTCTGGGGGCAAGGTGACACTCTGCAAGGTTTAATTAAGCTTCCTGACTACAGCATCCAGGTCCTAAGACAACTTCATAGCCTCACCTATCCACGACTTCCTGTGATTAGCGACAATATGCTTCTTCTGACAGAACTCCTCGACCTCATCGCGCAGCGCCTGACTGGTGTGAAGGTGAGCCATGCACTGGGCAAGAATGAATGTGGGAAAAGCCTCCTGTAGATCATCAAACTCCTTCTCTTTGGCGAACAGCTCCTAAGTAATATTTTTGACAAGTGGTTATATTTTCATAGAGGTCCAGAGTCCCATGGAAGTCTCCAGGAGTTTTGAGCCCTTGTCAATATTGGTGAAAATGGTTGCAAATGTAGTTTTAACTAGGGTGACGCATTGCAGACACACCTCCCTGTTTTGAAGCTTAGTGGAAATAAAGATGTGGAGGGCATGTAGCTTTCCATTGGGCATCTTTGCGAGGTCAATGTTGACCTCAGGGAAGCTTTGCACCTATGCACACAACTTTGGTTGTTCCAAGGTCATGGTTGTGCCCAGGAAGGGGAAAATTATACTCTCAGACGCTGTGATGATCGTGGTGGTTCGCAGGCTCACTTGTACCGGCCTCTCTTAATCCACGCTCACTTGTATATTATTTGTCTTTAACTGTAACACCTATAGAAATGATTGCAAGACCTAAACCATGGCCTTGTACTTCTCTTCCATAGCAAACCATTTGTTCTTAGACACAAAAGCGACTGCGTCTACCATATTTTCGAGGTCCTGTTCCATTAGAGTGACCTCTTCATCGCCTCTAGCCTTGGACCCCTTTCACTTTTTGCGTGGACCTTTCAAAGTTTCTATGCCTCTTTTGGTGTCGTGCAGAGATTCAACACCATCCCCATTTATCCCATCTAAACCTCAAGGGTCCACATCCTTCTCAACTCCAAAATCATGTTCTTTATCTTTCTCTTCTTTTGTCTCCTTCTCTGCTTCGTCCTATGTGTCTTTGTCGTCGGTCTTCTTAGTGCTTGTTTCAGTGCGTAGCTTGGTTATGTCCTTCATATTTTTCTCTTTGGCTGATGTGGATGGTGTAATGGGTTGGGTGGAGTCAAGCCCGACTTTCCACACATTCGGCCAAGTTGCCACAACCCTGTCAACTTTTTCTCTATTACCATAAATGGCAAGGGATACCATGTAGGGTCCTTTCATGCCTTGATCTACACATTATGCATGGTTACCTGGAATTCAGCAATTATTTTATACTTCTCATACACTACTGGCAACAGCTTGGGTTGGGAATGGGTGGCAGCAGTGAGCGCGCCTTCAAAAACCACCTAGAAGATCTTATTCTCCTTGACACATTTGGGATTAGGGGAATCCCATCGATTAGCATAGCACACCCCTTTTTAATGTAGCCTAAGCTGCAGAAACCCACATTATGCATATGAAATGCATAGTCTCATGCATATGAACCAAGATAACCAAAATAATGGTAGCCTCACATGCAGAATATATTTAACTTTATTTCTATTTTAATTCTTATATAATAGAAATCGTTCACACTTAACACTTTATTAACTTACCTTTCTGCATTTTTCCATGGTTTATAACATTAATTGATTATCATACCTATCTCGTACTTATATTCCATCCATCAAGCACATTTGTCAATGCCACATCCACGATCAAATGGCTGCCGTTAATTTCGTTTTTGATCCAATGGCTATCAGTTCATTGCACTTCAACTAGATCGATGTTTAGTGCTTTGAAGTTGTGCGATATAGGTGGTTTTATAGTGCCATGCATCGCTCACATAGATAAATTGCATAGTCTCGTACAATACCATTTACTGCCTCTATTTTGCGTGATATACCATTACCGCCTTTTGAAAACCACTTCACTCACCAACAATATTAATACTTTTATGGATTACCATCCATATTCTACTATGTTATGTACGCAATTCTACATGACTTTCAAGATTATACACAATCATAAAATACGCTCATATACACAACGATAGAATTTCATATTGACAACCTTATCAGCGTTTGATGTTATATGCCATCTGATCTCACTCTGTTCTTCTCACCTCTATCTAGTGCATATTGGACATTGATTTGAAGGCCAAGTTTTTTTTAGTGGCATCGATCTATTTTGTGACTGACGATCGATCTTTGACATACATAATCCACACATAATTCAAATAATAAAATGAAATGAATGTTCAACCTCTTAAGAACACACAGTCTCATGAATTCATGAAAACAGTAGCTCGGATACATAATGACAGAAATGTATGCTAACAAACAAAAATTTCAGTTATTTTCGAATTCGGATTACACCGAATTTTGTATGAGCTAGATCACTCTCTCGACTATCCACTGATTTGATTCTTTCCGATTTCACCTGCACACATATATTATGTAGAAACATTCTAATATATACATGATTTATGATTGAACACACCATATAAACTCAGAAATTGAGTTCTCTATATTAATAACCAGATATTTACATAAATAATTCCATTCTGGCCTAATATTCTCTATCAGTGGCCTTTTCCCCTACACTCTGGCCCATCGGCTTCCAATCCATACCTTCTCTAATTTTCTAAATCCTAAATCTCTCTCTTCATTCTTTGAGGTTTACAATTTTCATGCAAAAGGTTCTGTGAACCAATTTTAGTTCAGATCCTCTATCATCTCAACAAAATCCTGAATATCCTCTAAGTCCTTTTTTTACTCAATTAATCCCCAAGGATCCTCTCTAATCCACAAAATAATGAAACCAATTCTAATACTAGGATTTACAATAATTTCTCAAATATCTCAATCCCTATGAGTTCTCAATTATCTTAATTCTCTCAAGTTCTTCAACATTCGAGAACATTAACAAATATCCTCACATTATCTAATTGATTCCAACTCTCTTTAAAACATTAAAATTACATAAATTTAGCTCTTTTTGGGAATCAACTTCCCTTAAAACATAAGAGCCCCTATTCTACTAAATACAATAATTTTCTCGAGTCAGATGCTCCTGCATCAGACTCCCAAGGTGAGAAAATTTTTGAACTCTTAGTCATAAGCTTTTATGTATCACTCCACCAAGATCCCAAACCTTAGTTTGTAAATTGCCAGAAGCTCTTCTCTCTTTTTGCCATTGTGTGTCTACTATCCTCTGTTTCATCTTCCTCTTCTCAATCAGCTTCACATTTTGATTGATTATCACTTTTTCTATCAGTCTTCTCCATCTGGACTGTTTTATTGTTAAATTCCACAATTTTTCAATTTATATGTCCAACATATCATTGAGCTGGTACATACTCTATCATTTACTGTCTCTTTCTTCTTATTGAAGTTTCCTGCTGCTCTCCACTAGTTTTTGCATCTCCACATTCTGCATATTCTCAAACTTCTACTTATATATTTCGACTTTTTCTTCTTCAACTTCTAGTATTACTCTTGAGATTTCTCCAGTTACTACTATAGATATTGTTTCCTCCCAAACTTCCTAAATATATTTGAAGATATCTCCCTTTGCAATATCCAATTTTTGCTCCTTGTGTTAGAGTCGGTCCTTGCAGCCCTCCGTCAGTGATCATTTCGTCTTTTGCATATTCATTATTAGGTGTCTCGCTTGTTCCACTTCGTTGCATTTCACTAGGATCATGCCATGAACTCCATGAACTGACGAAGGGGTCTGTCGTCCTATGTTTCCTCATGTTTATACCTGCAGCGCTATTTTAAAAAATTTTCCTCAAAAAATTATTCATAGTTATTGTCATTATATATATGGTCATTAAAAATGTCAGTAAGTGTCCTAGGTCTTGGTGTCTAGGGTTTTTGAGTCATTTATATACTAGTCATAAAGCCTGCAAGGTGAGGAAAGTCCAGCACTTGTGATTTTTATTTTATTATCATCAGCATTTTAAAAAAAAATATATTTCTAGTCCAAAACTCTGTTTTGGAACTAGAAATTTGTCATTATCATTTTGTAATAAATTGTAATTGTTCCGCCATGAAAACATTGTCAAAAGCAGACCCCTGGTCTTTTCTCTAGCCAAGATAGCCATACCCCTGCAAGAAGACAACAAAATCATTAGTATCGACCTCAAAAAAAAGCCAAAGGAAGTTTGTATTTGAAAAGCCAAAAGTGAAAATTACAAAAACATTTGTAATATGGGTTTGAAATTAGATTTGAAATAAAATCTGATTGTGAAGATATTTGTGACATGTATAAAAGCCAAACAAGTTTCATTTGAACCAATTCATAGCTCCCAAATCGTGTTTGCAAAGTGGAGGGCCGATTTCAGAGTTTTGGGGCTGCGCGACCCACGTGGAGGCAGAGCGACCCACCTGGGTAGCGCGACCCACGCAGAGTCAGTTCAGCAGTGTAGGTTTGCAAGGTGCGCGACCCACCTGGGCCGAGCGACCCACGCAGAGGCTGCGCGACCCACGCAGACACAGGGTTTCGAAATTTAGTTTGAGCGCCCAGTTTGGCTTGGAATCGACTCAAGCTGCCTTCAAACAGGTTTCTATCCATTTTTTGATGTTTTTGAACGCATTTGTGGCATCATTGGTGGTTTCAAATATTCAGATGGAGGATTTAAAACCCCACAGTCATAGTATTATTGGTTTCAGGGTTTGAAATGAAAATGAATGGTGGAAAGAATGTGTTTGCTATCTTAAAGCAGTGATATGTCCAGCCTTCCATATAACATTAAAATCATATTGCTCTCATGCCCATTTAGCCATATTAATCATTGCTATTATTATACCATGATAAAACCCTTTGTGCCATGTTGACTGTGTTTGTAATGAGTCTCACTGCCCAATGTAAAAATATGCTCATAACTTTGTTTCAAATTGCCGATTGAAACCTTTATGATCATTACTCATAGACAAACATATTACTATTAATGACATGCTCTCCTTTGACTAGATGTGTTCAAACTTTTGAAGGTTGCCTGCTCCTATTTGGTCAAAATTTAGTTTGCATTCAAAACAAAGATTGTGCCTTTTCCAATCCATTTAAAGCTGAGATTTTATCCATGATTTGATTCCTTGATGGTGCTTTGACGGTGGGAATATTGGTTGGGTGTTAAAACATACATCCTAATTTTTCTTTCACTGCATTCATATCAGTATACACATTGCCAAAAGCTTGATCAGAGATATGTTAGAGACAGAGTCAGAATATGAGCCAAGGTCAGGCAGTGATTCGGTGGCTGAAGGTAATGTGCCACGGGGTTCCCGCAGAGAAAATAGAAGTGGTGATCATCGCAGAGAGGAGCCTACTTCTTTGGCTCGGTTGCAGGCATGTCCATTAGCTATGGATTGTTTTCGGTTCTTGTCATGTTTCAGATTTTGTGAGATGGTTGTACAAACCCGACCTCATCGTGAATTAGCACGTCTGTTTGTTCTTCATTTGCGGGGTGATCGGGTAAATCTTGCTGGGGTTGATTTCATTGTATCGCCTTTGACTATTGCTCAAGCCACTGGCATACCGAACATAGGCGAGAAATGGAGCAAGGGTAAGCAGTTAGAGAAATTTCACTATGAGCCATACATTAAAACTGGATATGTGGCTTACTTGAGCAGAGTTTTTCCATTCAGATTCTTGAGAGATGAGTATGCACCACTCATGAGGCTCATCATTCAATATTTTAGTTGTGAGGGCAGGTATGCTCGTCTTTTCTCATATCATGTTCGTTTGCTGATGCACTTCACAAGGGTGCGTATGATGAATATTCCGTATTTCATATACTGCAACATAGAGAGGATGGTGACATTTGTGCAGAAGAAGACGAGCCCAGTGCAGCAGTACAAGAGTATATATCATTTCGCTTTGATCAAAATCTTGGTGTCACATCAGTTGGCAGAGCAGGGCATCACTTGGGAGGATTTCATTTCTAGAGACTTTTTCAGAGTGCCACAACAGCCTCCCGAGGCAGTTCATGATGCAGGAGAGCCCTCACACCAGCCTGACATGCTTGAGGTTGAGCATATCATCACTCCTTTGGTTCAGACATATCAGCGAGGCCACAGGGCCTTATTTGCAGCGACACGGCGGGTACTATCTCCACGTGAGGTGGAAGGGGTCCTGCCGACTTCATTGACACGGCGAGTATTATCTCCACGTGATGTGGAAAGGGTCTCGCTTTCTTCTTCAGTGCAGGTACAGGTACAAGACAGGGGCAAGAGGCCCATGCATGATGAGGGTCCATCAGGAGGCCGGGACACCGATATGACAGTCATTGATGTTGATACGGGCTCTCTTAGCTCGAAGCTGAGGGAAGTCATCCAGGAGCAAAGGGCCGAGAATGACCAGCTGAAAGACCAATTGCAGAAGGCTTAGTGGGTGATTAACTATTTGGAGCAGCGCAACAAACAGCTCGAGGATGAGCTCACATTTTATGAGGTGCGCCAAATCCGTGAGGACAGACAGTGGAATCGAAAGAGACCCGGTGACATGACACCAGCTGACAGAGATACTGTACTCACGCGGGTGAATATACATCTGGAGAAGCTGTTGGCGAAGGCTAACCGAGACAAAGACATGCTTCGCCACATGAAAGGTCATTACTGGGCTCGCATGCATGTTTGCAAAGCGAGGATGAGGATCATGAAGAGGAGGTTGCGCAAGGCACTTCGATGGCGGAAAAGGCCTAATCCACTCCGGATTTTAGCCGAGGCTTCATTGACTGGGCAAGACACATGATGGAGGACCTCCGCTCCGAATTTGGGCAAATTCGGAGAAAATTTTGTCATTTCCAAATTTTTGGTCTAAAAAACAGGTTTTGCAGCTACGTGGGTCGCGCGCTCATGCGCTCGCATTTTTTTGAGACACTTGCTGGAGGAGATTTTTACATTTTTGGATTTTTCATGGTTAATTATGCATCCTCTGAAGTCAAATTAGCATTTTAACAAAATCTGGATGGTCAAACAGCTCAAAAACACCATGAAAATCACCTTGCTGCCACCTTTTGCACCAGCAGGAAGTACCTCTGGGAGAATGAGCTTTTGAAGGGTCAAATCAACTCCAAATTCAGAAATTCCACTTGTGCTGGAAAGTAGACATCCAGGGCTTTCCAACGAGCTATCATGAGCTCAATTTGGATGCCGGGAGCTACCTCAAAATCAGCCTGGAACATGAGCGACCCACGCAGTTCAGGAGCGACCCACCTAGAGATTTTTTTGAATTTTCAGCTACCAGCTCAGTATTTCGCCTATTATGGACCAGTTTTGCTTATGGATAGAATTCTTGGGTTTTTATGATGTAAATTCATGTTTGATATGTAACTTTGGCTTGTTTTTATCTCTTCTAGAAGATTCACTCTCAAATGAGTAAAAATCTTGTAATGGATCAGTTTCCACTCTTTTAGAGGCAAGTGGTTAGCTGCCTAGATTGTAGTTCCATGATTAGAATTGGTTGAAACTGATCCCTGAAGAGGGAATTCGACCCCTAGAGGTGGGGAAAGGTGTTAGAGTGATCTATATATTGCAATTTCTCAATCATTTTCAGAGGTTGGAGAGGTTGGACTCTTGGGATACTTTTGATACCATTGTACATATTTTTCATATTTTGGCTAAGGAAAGATCAGGGGTTTTGCGGCACTTGTTGGGATCCTTGTGGTGTTCTGTTCTTGATGATGTTTCTTCTTTGTTTACTGTAAGTTTCTTCATGTTTAATGTTTCCATCCTTTCATTATGCTTCTGAACTAAATTGAATGAGTGAAATAAGGTTGAATCCATTGTTTACAATGCTTAGCCTTTGAATTCAGTTAGTTCTATATGTTTTCAGCTGTTTGGAGAGGATACAAGTTCTTCTTTGCCCTCTTCAGCTCCTCGTCGGTCTAATCTATCCATAAAATCCAATTTAAAGCATCAAGATCATCACCTACCTCGCCCCAGCTTGAACTCTGCAAAGGTCTGACCTTATCCCCGGACCCAAAACTTGTTTTCCCATTTCTCCAGCGAAAACTCAAAAAACCAAAAACCAAACATACCTATCTCTTTACTAGCCTAAAATCAGTTCTTATTGTAAGTCATATCGCATTCTATTGCTTATTTTCTCGAGATTGACGGAGAGAGCCCTCTCCTGTCCTCGTAGGGCTAGCTACGAGGCTGAGCGTGGTTTGATGTAGCCTTGAGTTTTACTTCATTTCAGCCTGAGGTAGATTTGAGCGCTAACATAGTGGCGACCATACTGGGGAAAATCTCAATGGTTTTCTTGTTGATGTGTTTGTTCCACGAGTCTTAGACGGAGTCTGAAGTCACGCCAGGTAGCTTTCGAAACGCTTTTGTTATGCATAAGCGGAAGTAGATAAACGCTGCTTCAGCCGATCTCCGGTAAGCTTGTGTGTTCAGTACTTGATTTGTAAATCACCCCAGTATACTTATTCGTTCTAGACCTTTTGGATGATTGAGTCTAGAAGTCGAAAGTCTGAAAATAATTGATTGTGTTCCTTGTAATTTTTGTTTTCCGAGAAGATCAATACACTGGCTTCAAGAAGAAATACTAGGGCGAATCCTGACCCTGATCCACCAACAATCTTCGAAAATCCGAATCTGATTCCAAGGACCCTTAGAAAACAAGGAAGTCAAGAGAGTTCTGAAAGAGAAAGCCAATTGAGTTTTGAGAGTTCCAGAGTGCTTACCCGATCTGCATCCTGTCATGTCAAAATCATATATGTTGATGAAATCCCCTTTGATGCACGGTTTGAAACATCCTTGTTTGTGAATTTTTCCGAAACTGAATTGTCAAGATTAGTCCTAGATCCATTGTTTACTGAAGATTTGCAATATAGATTTGTTTCACAGTACTTGGATAGACAGCTGCAAAGTTCTATTGAGGATACTAACACTTTTGAATTTACTGAATCTGCTTCACAAGTTCTTGACCCATCTGAAATTGCATCAAGTTCACGGATCCCTACTGAACCTCCTTTTGTCCCTACCATTCCGGTTCAGCCTGAGTTTTCTGATCAGCAATTAATAGTAATTTCCCCGTTTCCATTGAATACATCTCATAGACCTACTGCTCCTACTCCTCCTGTATCTCCTCGACAACAGATTGTTTTCAATCCACCAAGAGCTATGGCTGCTCGTTTTGCACCTCTTGTGTTACCCCAGCAGTTGAATGATATGCCCGCAGACTATCAGAGCAAGATCCCGACATTTGATGGCACTCCACAGAGTCTTCTTGCACAACAGCATGTAGACAATATGGCAGATTTCTTTGATCGTTTCGAGATTGATGAAGAAAATGTGACTATGAGGCTTTTTGTGCAAACCTTTGGAGGAGAGGTACGGAAATGGTTCAGAGCCTTGCCACAAAGAAGCATCGATACATTGGCAGAACTTCAGAGGCAGTTTTTAGACCGATGGGAGATGAAAAAGGATCCGCCGCAGATTACTTCAGAATATACAAACCTCAAACGTAATCCTGGTGAGTCTGTTCAGGATTATATCATTAGATTCAATACAGTGTATAATGCTATTCCAGATGACTTGAGACCCTCCAAAAAGTCTGCTCTCCTTAAATTCCCGGATGGCTTTGATCCGGAAATGGCTTATTCCCTTCGTGACAGAGATCCACCTACTTTAGAAGATATGCAGAAGGTCGCTGTTAGTGTTGAGGCAAATTTGAATGATAAAAGAGCACGGTTGAAAGCAGAGAAAAGAGTGACAATAAAGGAAGAGCCTTCTACATCTATATCAGAACAGCACTTAGCTCGTGAGTTGGAAAATGCTTTAAGAAGAATAAATCTTGACAAGGCAGAAACACAGTTTCGAAATCCAAATTTTCGTGGCCAGCAGCAGCCACAATTCAGAATTAAGCAGCGTGAACAAAGAGCTCAAGAGCCAGCAGCCCAACAGCAGGTTAAGACTCCACTTTTGCAGAATTTTGTGAGTCATGATTCCGATGATGATGATGATGTGTCAGGTGAGCAAAATCATTTCTTCACCCCTGATGATTTTCCTATTTATATTACCGAGGAAGAGGAGTATGGCGAAAGTTCAGTTGTTCAGAAAGATGAGGATTTTATCCTAACAAATGATGCTGATTTAGAAGAAGAGTCAGATGAATACCAAAGAGGATATTTGAATGCATTGACTGATCAGCAGAAACAGTATTCATTGAGAAATCGAGATGTGCCTATAAATCCCATTCAGAAAAGAAAGGAAGCTTCAGCACCGAAAACAGATTCACCAATACCACAGAAAAGAGGGAAAGAGACAATTGACCCCGCAGCAAGTAAAGTATCATCAGCTGAGAAGGTAAATCAGTCAAGTATAGTGAAAGACAAGGCTGAAAGGAAGGAAATTCCAGTTAAAGAGGTCGAGAAGGTTTCAGCATTTAGCTTTGAAAATGAAATTTCCAAACTGAAAATATCTATTCCTTTGACGGAGATTATGAAGAACAACAGTTACCGTAGTCAAGTCACCAAAATTCTAAACTTTGATCCAATGATTGACACGGTAAATGTTGAGGATGATCAGCCGGAATTGATTTTTGGGCCTGCATTAAATGGTGAGTCTCCTGACAGTAATGTTCCTCCTTTTTACATCAGTTTGAGGTTGCATGAATATATATTGCATAATGCTATGCTCGATTCGGGTGCTTCGCACAATTTGATGCCAAAGGCAATCATGGAAAAGTTTGGATTAGACATTACAAGAGAGTATCATGATTTGTATTCATTCGATTCCAGCCGGGTAAAGTGTATAGGACTCATCAAATATTTGGTGGTAAGTTTAGATCAAATTCCAGCAAAGAATGTTTTGATGGATGTGGTGGTTGCTGACATTCCTCCACGTTTCGGGATGCTCCTTGCAAGATCTTGGGGGGAAAAGTTGAAAGGTACACTTCAATTAGATTTCTCTTATGCTACAATTCCAGTCTTCGGTCAAATGAGAAAGTTGTATCGTGAGCAGAAGATGAAATACATGATAACTAGCAAAGAGAAGCCAGTCAATCATCCTGTGAACTATGTACATACCGATTTAGAGTCGTTTGTGTTGCTTGCTGATAGTTTTAATGATGTAGAAAGTCAATTAGTTCAGGCAGAAGACATACCAGAAATAAATGAGAATTTTAGAGAAGTTTTGCAAAAAGAAAGAAGAGAAAAACAAGCTGTTTTGGAGCAATCAGCTGAAGACAATGGGCACCAAAAAGGAAAAACAGAGCCGACACAGTTTCAGCATTTAGAGGACGATGAAAATGGTCTTTGGACCATGGATTTTGATGGTGCAGTGGGCAGCGATGGTGCTGGGATTGGTGTGTGGATTCGAAGTCCATTTTCCGCTCCTGATAAAGTTCCGAGCAATGTGAGAGTGTGTTCTTACAAGCTGGCATTCGATTGTTCTAATAATGAAGCGGAATACGAGGCTCTTATTGCTGGTCTTAAGATTCTCAAGAAGCTGAATGCGAAAAGGATTGCGGTATATGGTGATTCAGAATTAGTGATAAAGCAAGTTAAAGGTGAGTTTCAGGCTAAGCATCCTCGCATGAGGGCTTACCGAAATGTAGTTTTGGATATTCTGAAGTTATTTTCTGATTATACTTTGACATGTGTGCCCCGCATACAAAATGGTGTTGCTGATGGACTTGCTAAGGCAGCAAGCAATCTTAAGATTCCAATGAATTCCAGCAACAAGCTTGAGATACATGTGAAACATCGGCCCACCGTTCCAGATAATCAGCGATGTTGGCAAGTTTTTGAGGATGATGAGGAGATTAGTGAATTTCTGCAGAATAAGGGTAAGTTTAAAGATACCTCCATAGATACAGAATTTGATGATGGTATTGATGACATACAGATAAATCAAATGGATGTGTTGCAACTGAAGGATAACATCATTCCTAAGGGATTGATTCCATTGGAAGAGTTGTTTGATCAAGATGATGTAGCTCGTAAGCCTACATTGAGGCCAACAGAGAAAGGTGTCGAAGAGGTAAATATTGGGACAGCTGAGAATCCCAAGAGGGTGAAATATTCAAAGTCATTGTCACCAAAGGTAAGAGCAGAATATGTGAAATTGTTATCTTCATTTTCTGATGTGTTTGTGTGGGATTATTCAGATCTTAAAACATATGATACCAATATCATCCAGCATACTATTCCCATCAAACCAGATCAGAAGCCTTTTCGTCAAAAGTTGAGGAGGATCAATCCAAAGCTGCTACCATCGATCGAGAAAGAGGTAAATAGGTTGTATAAGTCAGGAATTATTGTACCTATTCATTTTTCAGATTGGATATCAAACTTGGTGCCCGTGAGAAAGAAGACAGGTGGGATCCGTTTATGTATTGACTTCAGAAATCTGAATAAGGTATCATTAAAGGACAATTATTCGCTGCCAAAGATGGATCACATATTGCAGCGGGTAGTTGGAGCATCAAGGATGTCACTACTCGACGGATACTCAGGTTATAATCAGATTTTAGTGCAGGAAGATGATCGTGACAAGACTGCGTTCACCACTCCTTGGGGAACCTTTCATTACGCAAAGATGCCGTTCGGTTTAAAGAATGCAGGCGCTACCTTTCAGCGTGCTATGGACATGGCTTTTGCCAATGAGAAAGATGTGTTTTTGGTTGTTTACCTTGATGATCTAACTGTATTTTCTAATTCTGATGAGGAACATTTATATCATCTGAAATTTTTTTTCCAGAAGTGCAGAAAATATGGCATTTCGCTGAATCCAAAGAAGAGCCTTTTCGCCATGGATGAAGGAAAGCTCCTTGGCCACATCATATCGAAAGATGGCATTCGAGTTGATCCCGCACGTGTTGAAGCCATTCAGCAGATTGAACAGCCCCGGAATAAGAAAGAGATACAGTCATTTAATGGTAAAATGAATTTTCTGCGTCGTTTTATTCCCAATCTTGCAGAGCACCTTAGAGAAATCACGAACATGTTGAAAAAGGACAGTCGGGTAAAATGGACAGAAGAGGCAGTAAAGTCATTTAATTTGGTAAAGATAGCTCTTTCTTCAGCCCCTATTTTAATCAGCCCCGATTACACACAAGATTTCATTTTATTTTCTTTCGCTTCTGAGCATACATTGGCAGCTGTTTTGATGCAAAAAAGGGATGGAGTTGAGAAGCCCATCGCTTTTTTCAGTTGGATCATAAGAGATGGAGCATTGAAGTATAATATCATTGAGAAACAAGCACTTGCGCTTGTAAAGGCTTTGAAGGATTTCCGTGTGTACATATTGCATTCCCATATTACAGCATATGTTCCTAACGCAACAGTTAAAGATGTTTTGGTACAGGCAGATCCAGAAGGAAGAAGAGGTAAGTGGATCGCTGCGTTGTTAGAGTACGATGTGGAGATTAAACCAACCAAGCTGATCAAAGGACAAGGACTCGCCAAGCTCATGGCTGAAACAAATCTGCATGCTCTAGACATAAATTTGATTGCTGCCATGTCTGATGAAGATGAGGAAAGTACGTCAGTTCAGGTATTCGATATTTTTGTTTCTTCTCCTTGGTATGCTGACATTTTATATGTGCTTCAGAATTTGTCTACACCGCCTGGTATGCCTCGAAATAAGAGTAGAACATTGAAGTTAAGAGCTGCTAAATTCTGCATTTTGAATTCTGCATTGTATTGGAAAGACCCTGGGGGTATGTTGTTGAATTTTTTGGTAGAAGAGGAAGCTCAAAGAGTTTTGGAGGATTTTCACAAAGGTGACTGTGGAGGTCATTTGTTTTGGAAGACCACAGCAAATAAGATCCTAAGGGCAGGGTATTATTGGCCTTCTTTGTTTTCTGATGTGTTCAAGGTTGTGAAAAATTGTCATGAGTGTCAAATATTCAAAGGGAAGCAGAAACTACAGCCTTTGCCTCTAAAACCAATCGAAGTTAATGCACCATTCCAGCAGTGGGGATTGGATTTTATCGGAGAAATCCACCCAGCATCTTCCGGACAGCATAGATGGATCTTGACAGCTACAGACTACTTCACAAAGTGGATTGAGGCGATTCCCACTCGATAGGCCACTGATGCGGTAATTATCTCTTTCCTTGAAAACAATATTTTGTCACGCTTTGGGTGTCCTAGTAAAATAATCACAGATAATGCAGCAGCTTTTAAGTCTAAGAGGATGGTTGATTTTTGTTTTAAGTACAATATTACCTTGGGACATTCAATCGCATACCATCCGCAAGGGAATGGCTTGGCGGAATCTTCAAATAAATCCTTGGTGAATATCATTAAGAAATTGCTGGAAATCAACAAGAAGGCTTGGCACAAAAAGTTGGTAAATGCATTATGGGCTGATAGGGTAAGTCAGAAAAGGTCTAGTGGTATGTCTCCTTTCGAGTTGGTGTATGGGACGGATACAGTTTTTCCTACTTCACTTGCTGTCCCGGTGGTCAGATTGCTTCAGGAGGCTGGAAGTGAAGAGGATCCTATGCAGCGGAGGATTAATGAGATGATTCATTTACAACAGACACGTGAGGAGGTATTTCAAAATACTTTCAAGTTGCAGGAGCGCATTAAGAAGATCTACGACAGAAAGGAAAAATCAGATAAGTTTCAGTTGGATGAAGTAGTTTTGAAATGGGATGCTCGAAATGAGGATAAGGGAAAGCATGGCAAATTTGAGAATTTGTGGAAGGGACCGTTTAAGATTGCAGCGTACCGGGGGCAGAATGCATTTCTTCTCAAAGAAATGAATGGAGATGATTGTCCTGGTGGACCGATCAATGGTCGGTTGCTGAAGCGCTATTATTTCTGAGTACTTGCTGCTGATCTCATTGTCATTGTATATATCATTTTACTTTTGTTTCATTGCAAGTGTGCACCGATCTCTCATTTTCAGTCTGGGGCCCGGAGCGAAGGCTATAATTCTGGAAATAGAGGTTAGTTGGTTTGAGATTGTAAAGTTAAGTTTTATCAGTCTTCTTGTTTAAAGTCATGTCAGTTTGAGTCTAGTCAGTTTTGGTCAAATTGCAGTCTATAGTTAGTCAAATCTGCAGTCAATAAAATTGTCCAAAGTTTGTCTTGTCAGTTGAAATAATGATTCCATCGCCCAATGGATGAGAGGCACTGTCTGACTCCCCCAGAGATCTGTTGTTCTTGGCATCTCCATGGAGCCACCATCCCCATTGGAGCCAATGTTAGAGTCGGTCCTTGCAGCCCTCCGTCAGTGATCATTTCGTCTTTTGCATATTCATTATTAGGTGTCTCGCTTGTTCCACTTCATTTCATTTCACTAGGATCATGCCATGAACTGACGAAGGGGTCTGTCGTCCTATGTTTCCTCATGTTTATACCTGCAGCGCTATTTTAAAAAAATTTCCTCAAAAAATTATTCATAGTTATTGTCATTATATATATGGTCATTAAAAATGTCAATAAGTGTCCTAGGTCTTGGTGTCTAGGGTTTTTGAGTCATTTATATACTAGTCATAAAGCCTGCAAGGTGAGGAAAGTCCAGCACTTGTGATTTTTATTTTATTATCATCAGCATTTAAAAAAAAATATATTTCTAGTCCAAAACTTTGTTTTGGAACTAGAAATTTGTCATTATCATTTTGTAATAAATTGTAATTGTTCCGCCATGAAGACATTGTCAAAAGCAGACCCCTGGTCTTTTCTCTAGCCAAGATAGCCATATCCCTGCAAGAAGACAACAAAATCATTAGTATCGACCTCAAAAAAGCCAAAGGAAGTTTGTATTTGAAAAAGCCAAAAGTGAAAATTACAAAAACATTTGTAATATGGGTTTGAAATTAGATTTGAAATAAAATCTGATTGTGAAGATATTTTTGACATGTATAAAAGCCAAACAAGTTTCATTTGAACCAATTCATAGCTCCCAAATCGTGTTTGCAAAGTGGAGGGCTGATTTCAGAGTTTTGAAGTGCGTGGACAGAGTTTTGGGGCTGCGCGACCCACGTGGAGGCAGAGCGACCCACCTGGGCAGCGCGACCCACGCAGAGTCAGTTCAGCAGTGTAAGTTTGCAAGGTGCGCAACCCACCTGGGCCGCGCGACCCACGCAGAGGCTGCGCGACCCACGCAGACACAGGGTTTCGAAATTTAGTTTGAGCGCCCAGTTTGGCTTGGAATCGACTCAAGCTGCCTTCAAACAGGTTTCTATCCATTGTTTGATGTTTTTGAACGCATTTGTGGCATCATTGGTGGTTTCAAATATTCAGATGGAGGATTTAAAACCCCACAGTCATAGTATTATTGGTTTCAGACTTTGAAATGAAAATGAATGGTGGAAAGAATGTGTTTGCTATCTTAAAGCAGTGATATGTCCAGCCTTCCATATAACATTAAAATCATATTGCTCTCATGCCCATTTAGCCATATTAACCATTTCTATTACTATACCATGATAAAACCCTTTGTGCCATGTTGACTGTGTTTGTAATGAGTCTCACTGCCCAATGTAAAAATATGCTCATAACTTTGTTTCAAATTGCCCATTGAAACCTTTATGATCATTACTCATAGACAAACATATTACTATTAATGCCATGCTCTCCTTTGACTAGATGTGTTCAAACTTTTGAAGGTTGCCTGCTCCTATTTGGTCAAAATTTAGTTTGCATTCAAAACAGAGATTGTGCCTTTTCCAATCCATTTAAAGTTGAGATTTTATCCATGATTTGATTCCTTGATGGTGCTTTCACGGTGGGAATATTGGTTGTGTGTTAAAACATACATCCTAATTTTGCTTTCACTGCATTCATATCAGTATACACATTGCCAAAAGCTTGATCAGAGATATGTCAGAGACAGAGTCAGAATATGAGCCAGGGTCAGGCAGTGATTCGGTGGCTGAAGGTAATGTGCCACGGGGTTCCCGCAGAGAAAATAGAAGTGGTGATCATCGCAGAGAGGAGCCTACTTCTTTGGCTCGGTTGCAAGCATGTCCATTAGCTATGGATTGTTTTCGGTTCTTGTCATGTTTCAGATTTTGTGAGATGGTTGTACAAACCCGGCCTCATCGTGAATTAGCACGTCTGTTCGTTCTTCATTTACGGGGTGATCGGGTAAGCCTTGCTGGGGTTGATTTCATTGTATCACCTTTGACTATTGCTCAAGCCACTGGTATACCGAACATAGGCGAGGAATGGAGCAAGGGTAAGCAGTTAGAGAAATTTCACTATGAGCCATACATTAAAACTGGATATAGGGCTTACTTGAGCAGAGTTTTTCCATTCAGATTCTTGAGAGATGAGTATGCACCGCTCATGAGGCTCATCATTCAATATTTTAGTTGTGAGGGCAGGTATGCTCGTCTTTTCTCATACCATATTCGTTTGCTGATGCACTTCACAAGGGTGCGTATGATGAATATTCCGTATTTCATACACCGCAACATAGAGAGGATGGTGACATTTGTGCAGAAGAAGACGAGCCCAGTGCAGCAGTACAGGAGTATATATCATTTTGCTTTGATCAAAATCTTGGTGTCACATCAGTTAGCAGAGCAGGGCATCACTTGGGAGGATTTCATTTCTAGAGACTTTTTCAGAGTGCCACAGCAGCCTCCCGAGGCAGTTCATGATGCAGGAGAGCCCTCACACCAGCCGAACATGCTTGAGGTTGAGCATATCATCACTCCTTTGGTTCAGACATATCAGCGAGGCCACAGGGCCTTATTTGCAGCGACACGGCGGGTATTATCTCCACGTGAGGTGGAAGGGGTCCTGCCGACTTCATCGACACGGCGAGTATTATCTCCACGTGATGTGGAAAGGGTCTCGCTTTCTTCTTCAGTGCAGGTACAGTTACAAGACAGGGTCAAGAGGCCCATGCATGATGAGGGTCCATCAGGAGGCCGGGACACCGATATGACAGTCATTGATGTTGATACGGGCTCTCCTAGCTCGAAGCTGAGGGAAGTCATCCAGGAGCAAAGGTCCGAGAATGACCAGCTGAAAGACCAATTGCAGAAGGCTCAGTGGGTGATTAACTATTTGGAGCAGCGCAACAAACAGCTCGAGGATGAGCTCACATTTTATGAGGTGCGCCAAATCCGTGAGGACAGGCAGTGGAATCGAAAGAGGCCCGGTGACATGACACCAGCTGACCGAGATACTGTACTCACTCGGGTAAATATACATCTGGAGAAGCTGTTGGCAAAGGTCAATCGAGACAAAGACATGCTTCGCCACATGAAAGGCCATTACTGGGCTCGCATGCATGTTTGCAAAGCGAGGATGAGGATCATGAAGAGGAGGTTGCGCAAGGCACTTCGACGGCGGAAAAGGCCTAATCCACTTCGGATTTTGGCCGAGGCTTCATTGACTAGGCAAGACACATGATGGGTATGCTTTTGATGACTATTTCAGTGGCTTTTTAATAGAATTTGTGAACCTTTTTGTATCATGAATTTGGAAAGTAATAAGGAACCATAACAAAACATGTGAGAATTGATATGCAAGACTTAGCCACTGATAATGGTTATTTTCTGTACAGGAAAAGGAGAAAACGAGGAATTTCCGTTCCAAAGGAAAGGACAAAGTCGAGATAACTGCTGTCCCTCTGAACGAGAACCGAATGCAAACAAGGCTAAATAGATTACAGCAAATCGGCTCGGAAAAGAAGGAGAAGACACCAGCTCGGCGCCAAAGAAAGGAAAGGATGAAGAATTAACAGTTTGGCGAATCCCTCAGGATCTTCGATCCTGAGGGATCGCTGCTTTATTTATCATGTTACTTGGACATCTCCGCCATCACCTTTATATAAAGGGACAACACTGTTAGCTTGATAGATAGGATACGCTTTTATGTAATTTTCTGTAAAACATCAACTTTGATTATTGAGTCTCGTTGAGAACTGGTTCAATGTATTTTTGACCGATGCATTAATAAAAGCTTGGTGATTATTTCATCTCTGCGTCTGGATTAACTTAAAGCGGTGTATCCTTGGAGGCTAAGGGCCCGGCCCCGAAGGACACTTGCTTCTGTACCATTACGACTTGACTTTTGTGTGGTTTGTTTATCATTGTTATTTGGTAATTTGATATGCTTTATAAGTTCATATTACATGCTTTGTTAAAGATTGAATCATTGAGGTTTTTTACAGATAGAATCGTGTGTTGACTCCGCATCAAGTTATTAATCCTTTCAAGAGTTAATTGCATGTTCTTACTGTTTTGTTACAGAGCTGTTATACTAAACGTTCGTGTTGTGCGCGTTTCTGATTTATCAGTACTGTTCCATAATTCATTAATAGTTATTGCTGTTCCATTAGTGTGATTTGTGTGAATTGCTTTTAGAGTGAAAGAATGTTATTTGATTGCAAAGAATGCATTTGAGTTAATAGATTAAGTTTGGTTACAACCTGCGGGACTTAGTTATTCAATTGCTGTTCCATTTTAGACTTGCTGTTCTATTTCAGAATTGTTGTTCAATCCTTTATTTGCTTTGCTATTCCAT